>JASFAX010001734.1:0-49142 GCA_030737875.1 Allium sativum | reverse complement strand
GTACTAGTCTGGCATCAGACTCGGGTTTGTCAGGGGGAAAACACCACTTAGGACGCACTTAACACAATAGCACCACAACTCACAGCATCTTTCTCTTTGTGAAAATATTGATCCTGAATTTCATTTGTCTTGTTGTGCAGGTTCGATGTCCCGATCCTATTATGACATCAGGAAACTCCGCCGCAGCATGTCTAATCCGCCCTATGATACTGAGTATGATCGTCGCGAAGATCGTAGTAGGGATGATAGAAGGCCCTATGATCCTTATCGTTCGTGGTCCTCGCGCTCTCGCTCTCCTGTCCAGACAGACCCAGAGCGGTATAAAGGTTACCAAGGTCGTCGGGAAGGAGACAGGCCGCAACCAAAAGACTCAACCTCTTCTCAAGAAAAGCGCAGTAGGGAGAGGAGTCCGCCAAAAGATACCGAATCACGGAGCAAGCGTATGGTTCCCGCTAAACGGTCTAGAAAGGATGACGAGGCCATTGAGCCCTCCATGCATAGGGATACTGAGCTGACATTCCCCGCACCTCCACCGCTAGATGCAGAAACTGCAGTTAAGCGGGCGTATCTGGAGGAGCAATTTTCTGAACATTATTTCGAAAACTTGACTTTTTACCTGCTTTTGAGCCTATTTCTTCGAGGTGGGCGAATGAGGCCAAAGAAAATATAGATGCAGTTGAGAAACAGTATTCAGAAATGTTCAAGTATTCGCGCAGCCTTTCCAGAATCATCCGCACTTTAATCACGAATGCTGACTCGATGCAAAAAAATAGCAGAAGACGATGCAAGGGCCTTAAAAAAATTTAGGAAAAGACTTGGAGGATACACAGGCCCAGCTTGCTGTTGCTCAACGGGATGCTACTAGCTTCAAACAACAATTTGAAGATCTGCAAAAACGCTACCATGATTTTTTTGAGTCCCATACCCAAGACCGTTCGGAATTGAAGAAACAAGCCGAAGATGCCAAGTCAGATGCTGCCAAAACGCGACTTGCTTACGCTGACCTTGAGCGGAAGAAGGCTGAGTTAGCGAGGAAGAATGTTGAATTGGAAAAGAAAAACGCTGACTTGGCTTCTAAGCTAGCGGAGGCGGAGAACAGGGCTGCCCTAGCAGTGGGTAACGTCGAATGTGCTATCAAGTCCGCTGAAGATGCCCGCAAACAACTGTCGGAGGCTGAGGGAGAGGTACATGGTTTCGGCGAATTAATGATTGAATTCTTTGCGCATATCATTCGCCGCCGGAACATTTCTTGGATTGAAGATTATCCATCTACCTTAGTCCAAGTATGGAGTCAAATCGTTGAGTGGGAGAAAGAGGAGCTCAAGGTTGATTCCATTGAAGAGGACAAGCTGATGGAGAAATATTTACGAGATGATGAACCAGAACGCCTAGCCGAAGGACGCCGCCTCATTGCTGCTGTTATGGACGAAGAGAGGCGGAAGGCTAAGCAAAAGAACATTCCTGAGGCTGGTTTTTCCTCTACTGCCTCTGAAACTTCTGAAGTAGAGGGATATGATCCTGAAAACCCGGGGATCCCTCGGACATCTCTTTTATCCCCCATACCTGAAACGGCATCGGAGACAGCAGTCACTCCAGCCGAGAAGTCTTCGGAAGGTATCTCTACATTTTCCCCTCAATTCGTCAAAGCTATCTCTACATTTCATCACGTAATTGAGCAATAGATGAAGAACCCATTATTTTCTCCTGAGTTGATAACTGTTGCTTCTCACTCTTTAGGTATTGAACCGTCCGAAAAGACAGATGTGTCCCAGGGAACCGCCTCTGGAGCAGAGCTTACAAAGAAGGCTAAAGGGGGAAAAGACAAGGCTTCCCCATAGATTCGGGAGAAGGAATTGAACCGTCTAAGGCTGGCACTCCTCATGATGACGAAATGATAGATGCCTTAAAGGATGATGGCGACAACGAGGGGCATGAGGAAGACCCTGAGGTGGCTATAGTCGGGGAGTCGAAAAGCACCGATGATGTTACCTTAGTTGCGCTGAAGGCTGGACAAGATAAATGCATGCAGCTTAAATATGAAGACTTAGACCCTGAAAGCCTTAAGCCCCTCGCAGTAGTGGATGCGGGATCAAGGTTAGTTGTTAAGCTTTCGACTAGATCTATTACAGAGGAACTTGCTAAAAAGTCTTCTCTTGATTCCAGCGCTCCGCCTTCCGGGAAAAAGTCAACTGATTCCAGCAATTTAGCTTCGGGAAAGAAAAAGTGAAAGCATATCTTGACGGAGGCCGAAAAAGGGGCGAGGGATGCGGAGAAGGCTGCTAAGAAGCCCAAGCCCTCTTCGAAGTCAAAATGATGGAGTGTCTTGCGTTATGTTAGCATTTGATTGACCCATAATTGTTGCTGCAAGGGTGGCCCTTGCATCTTCTTTTTGCATGTTTTCCTGTACAAATTCATTCATTTGTAAATAAAAATAATTCGTTTTCTGCAATGTCTGTTAGTTATCAATTTTGCACTTATGTAAGAATGCATGTCCTACTATAGTTGTGTAATGAAGTTATGGTGGGGGAAAATATGTGTGTACATATATGCCCCCAGTCAATCTTGAGAAGCTATTCAAGATTTAGTCAAGTAGTCTGAATGTCCCCGATTCTCCGACGAGGTCACATTCTTGGTGTCGTTGATGCCTGTCGTTTTTTCTGGCATTTTTTATACTCTCCTGTCTTATACTCAGGTTAGAGTTCTTACTGAGGCGGTCTCTTATCTGGGTGCACCTTCACGCCTCAGAGGACGTCGTCTTCCCGTCCTTTATACTCTCTCTCAATTCTCGAGAGTTAGAGTTAAGAATGTCGTCTTCCCAATTTTTTATGTCTTATCGCACAAACAGTCGTTGTGCTTGTTCCTGCGTATAAATTGTTTTCAACCATTCAGGTTTTAAATCATCTTATATTCCATAATCGCAACAGAATAGTAGTTGAAGGTATATATAATGCAGGAAAGTAAATGACACACGATATTTTTATAGTGGTTCGGCTAAGTTGTAGCCTACATCCACTTTATAGTTCTTTGTTCATATCAACAGACTTTTCTAAGGCAAGTCGTGCCTTTTTTACAGAGTTCATAAGGAAAACAGCAAAGAGTACAACATTCCTAATTCAAATATTGCATCAAGTGTTGGGCATTCCATGCCCTAGGTACCTCTTCGCCATTTACGGTCGTTAACTTGAAGGTTCCTCCTTCAAGTTTCCGTTGGATGACAAAGGGTCCTTCCCACTTTGGACCGAGGTGAGGAAGGGATGGAAAGACTCGCTTTAGCACCAAATCTCCCGGTTCAAAAGTCCTAAGATGAACTTTTTTGTCATAATAGCGTGCCATCTGACGTTGATGTCTTGATGCACGCAAGTCTGCTTCGTCCCTTTTTTCTTCGATTTCATCAAGAGACTCGAGTAAGAGTGCCCGATTCGTCATCGGGTCATAATATGTCACCCTATGGGAGGGGACTTCAAGCTCTACTGGAATTACTGCTTCTGAACCAAATGAGAGAGAGAAAGGGGTATGAACGATAGCTGTCTTAAACGTTGTCCGATATGCCCATAAAGCTAAGGGCAATTCATCCACCCATTTTGCTTTTGCGCGTTCCAATCATTTCTTGAGGATGGATTTTATGAATTTGTTTATCGCTTCTACCTGCCCGTTTGACTGTGGATGAGCGACTGCAGTGTACCGTTTGTCGATCTTATATTTCTGACAGAAATTTCTGAATTCAGCGCCATCGAACTGAGTCCCGTTATCAGTTATAATGGTCCTTGGGATCCCGAATCGGCATATAATTTTTCTAACAACTAAACTTATCACCTTTCTCGCCGTGATTTTGGTTAGGGGCTCAGCTTCCACCCACTTCGTAAAATAGTCCACAGCGACTATTGCATATTTCGCTCCTCCTTTAACAATTGGTAGAACTCCGATGATGTCAATTCCCCATATGGCAAACGGCCAAGGACTCACCATTGATCTGAGTTGGGTCGGTGGTGCTCTGGGGATTTTGGCGAATCTCTGGCACTTGTCGCAGCGTCGTGAATAATCAGCTGCATCTTTATTAATTGTGGGCCAGAAGTATCCATACCGCAATATCTTCTTTGCTAAGGTCTGACCTCCTGTATGATCTCCACACTCACCTTCGTGTACTTCTCTTAGTACAAGTTTGATGTCGTTGTGTGCTATACATCGTAACAGGGGCATAGAAAATCCTTGTCTATAAAGAGTATCATCTTGAAGGATGTATCTGGTGGCCTTGCGAACTATAGCCCGTCTCTCACTCTTCTTTGATGGGAGTATCCCATTCTTAAGGAAATTCTTAATTGGGGTCATCCACGACTCCTTCTCCGGTTCTGCTTCGAAAGCGAATTCAATTTCCATCGACTCAAAGCTTGGCGATTGCAACGTTTCAATTGGAATTATTTCGGTTTCTTCCGGGTTGTCGGAACTAGCTAGCTTTGCTAGCCTGTCTGCCTTCTAGTTTTCGGCTCTTGGGATATGCGTTATGTTATACCGCTCCTGGTTGCTCAACAGCTTTTCCACTTTCCCGAGATAGGCGATAAGTCGAGGTCCCCGAGCCACAAACTCCTTTCGCACTTGGCAAACAACTATTTTGGAGTCGCAGAATATGTCCAATGTCTCTACTCCGAGTTCTTTAGCAAGTTTCAGCCCGACAATCAGGGCTTCATATTCAGAGTCGTTATTAGTCGCTGAAAATTCTAATCGTAGAGCGTAATACAATGACCATCCCTTAGGAGTAACTAAGACGATTCCAGCTCCGGACCTTCGGTCGTTCTTGGCTCCGTCTGTGTACAGCTTCCATGGATCTAATTTTAACTCGTCCTCTGACTTGACCACTTTGTCATCGATCATTTCCTCCTTTGGGATTGTGAACTCTGCTATAAAGTCAGCCAGAGCTTGCCCACTGATCGACCTCCGCGGCTGAAAATTTAAATCAAGCTGACTTAATTCAATATTCCATTTGATCAAACGCCCTGATGCTTCGGATCTCTGCAACACCTGCCTCAGAGGCTGGTCAGTGTATATGGTTATTGGGTGAGCTTGGAAATAGTGATGAAGTTTTCGGGAGGCGATTAGGAGGCTGTAAGCGAGCTTCTCAATCCTTGGGTAGTTGCGTTCTGCAGCTACCAATTTCTTGCTTACATAATATACCGGCCTTTGCACTTTATCTTCTTCTCGGACCAAGGCTATGCTAACAGCGTGAGCCGAAACCGCTAAGTAAACAAATAACTCTTCATGATCCACTGGCTTTGACAAAATCAGTGGTTTTTCTAGTAATTCCAATAAATTTTGAAAGGCCTCAACACAGTCCGGAGTCCATTCGAAGTTCTTCTTTCCCCTTTTAATCAAGTCAAAATATGGGACGCATTTGTCCGTTGCTTTGGAGATAAATCTACTCAACGCGGCTACTTTCCCTGCAAAACTTTGGACATCTTTGATTCTCCTTGGTTCTTCGATGTTTCTTATCGCTGCTATTTGGCTGGGATTGATTTCATTCCCTCGAGAGCTCACAATGAAGCCTAGAAACTTTCCCGATGCCACCCCAAATGAGCATTTCAAAGGATTCAACTTCATCCGATACTTTCGCAGGATACCAAACATTTCTGCCAAGTCTTGTGTATGGCTGGAGGACTGTTTCGATTTGACAAGCATATCATCCACATAAACTTCCATAGTCTTCCCTATATAGTTATAAAACATCCTGTTCACCAAGCGTTGATAGGTGGCTCCAGCGTTTTTTAATCCGAACGGCATGACCACATAACAATACAACCCCAAATTTGTAATGAAGCTCGTATGTTCTTGATCTGGCACGTACATAGGAATCTGGTTGTACCTAGAATATGCGTCCATGAAAGAAAGAAGTTCGTGTCCTGCTGTCGAATCTACAAGCTGGTCAATTCTGGGGAGTGGGAAGCTATCTTTCGGGCAAGCTTTGTTCAAGTCTGAAAAATCAATGCATGTCCGCCACTTTCCGTTTGGCTTCTTTACTAAAACGGGATTCGATATCCAGTCGGGATATGTCGAATCTCTAATAAATCCGTTCTCTTTCAGCTTCTCCACTTCTTCTTTTAGAGCTGCCGACCTCTCTGGGCCCAGCACACGTCTCTTTTGCTTTACAGGCGGGTGTTTTGGGTTTATATTTAATGAATGACTCATAACGGATGGCGATATCCCACACATGTCGGCGTGGGTCCAGGCAAACACATCCAGGTTTGCCTTCAGGAAGTCAGTTAGTTCTTTGGCTCGATGTGGATCCAACTGGGATCCAATCTTCAAAACTCTTGTTGGATCAGCTTCGTCAATGGGTATGTCCACTGTCGCTTCGTTAGGAGTCGCATTTCTAGCCTATGGTTCCTCATCTTTTCTGGGATCCAAGTCTTCAGGCGTTCCTTTGGGAAACGCCTTCGGGGCCGATCCCTCTAATTGCTACGCCGAGCCCTCTTTTGGAGGAGGCGAGGCACCTTTACTCTCGATGTTGAGTCCCTTCATCAACATCTTTAATTCGGCAACATAGCAAGCCCGTCCGGAGACTTGATCTCCTCTCACTACTCCTGTTCCAACTTCAGTTGGGAACTTAAGCAATAAACACCAAGGGGCGATGCAAGCCCTGAACTCTGCAAGAGCAGGCCTTCCCAAAAATGCGTTGTAGGGCGAATCTACGTCCAACACTACGAACTGAAGCATTCATACTCTTCGGCGTTCCCCTTGCCCCAATGTTACGGGCAATTCTATATACCCCATCGGAGCTGTCGATGCTCCGTTGAAGCCTCAGATCCAACCTTCGCATGGCTTCAAATCTTCAGACTCAAGTTTCATCTGATCGAATGATTTTTTGAATAAAATATTAACAGAGCTTCCATTGTCTACTAGCACCTTATGAACCAATGCCGGTCCAATGGTGGTGGTAATGACCAACGGATCGTCGGTGGGTGAATGGATTCCGGTATTGTCTCTGCTACGGAATACCACGTCATCAAACATTGTCCTCTACTGTTTCACAGGGGCGATATCTTCCAAATCATCACATCCATCCACATCTACATGCTTAGTTGCATTAATGTATTGGTCCATTGGTCTAAAATTGTGGATCGCTGGGTGGGGTCCACCTACTATGGTGTTAATAACAATTCCCTTGCCTTTCTGCTGCGTTGTAGGCTTGGGAGCAGATTGATTCTGGTATGGAGCCTGTTCTCCTTGCCCCCGTCTCTTGGGGTAACCTTATATTCATCCAATTTTCCTTCGCGCAACAGCTTCTCAATCACGTCTCTCAAATGACGACATTCATTTGTTGAATGCCCATGAGTTCCATGAAACAAACAAAATTTTCCAGTTGCGATTTCTTTCTCCGTTGAGTCTCGATGTGGCGGTCTTTTATATTGCAACACATTGTATGTATCCAAGTAAATGTTCTCCAGAGTGTCGTTTAGCGGTAAATAATTCTCATAAGTCTGGAACCGGGGTCTTTTGTTAGGATTACTTCCTCTATTCCTATTTCTCCTGTTACCATTCGCGTTACGGTCGTTGTTGTTGCCCCCGTTTCCATTATTGTCATTTCCACTCTTGTTTCCCACATTCACCTCAACTTTCCCAGAACTTTCTCCAGACTACTTCACGGCGACATTACTCTGAACAGTTTCTTTTGAAGCCGCTCCAGATTTTCTCTTTCTGTTTGCCCTTGCCTCCTCTCGTCTTAAGTGAATATCGGCCTTTTCATAGAACAACTCTCTCGTGGGAGGTGGCTTCCCAGAAAGATAATCTCCAAACCCGGAGTCAGGATCGACTCCTTCCATCAAAGCCATCAAGATGGTGGGCTTGTGCGGGTCACTAACTTCTGTCACAGCTAAGTTGAAATGGTCGAGATATGACCTCAAAGACTCACCCGGCGCTTGCTTAATTCTTGATAATTCAATAACACTCTTGGAATTTCGGGCATGGAGTCGGAACTGATTCATAAAACGTTCGTTCAATTCCCTAAAATTCGATATCGACCGAGGAGGAAGTCGGGTAAACCATAACAACGCCACGTCTTCTAAATAGATCGGGAAGGCTTTACACTTCACTGCGTCAGGGGCAGCAGCAGCATTCATGAGCCATGCGTATCGCATCAAATGTTGTCCCGGATCGGTTCTCCCATTGTACTTGTCCATCTGCGGTAGGTTAAAACGTCGGGGAAACTGAAAGTTGAGGATGTCGTCAGTAAAGGGAGTATGGCTTCGCTCAATGCCATAATCTTTATTGGTGTAGTTCCGGCTTTCAGACATGATCTGGCGTACCATAGTCCATACGTCAGCATTGGTCAGGGGCCGTTCAGGCTCCCTGGCTCTGGTATCCGGGTTCCCTCTGGGCTCTTGATCAGGGGATGCCCTCCTTCTGATGTTCGGGTTTCCTCTGGGCTCCTGATCAGGGGACGCCCTCCTTCTTCGAGCCGCTTCTGCTCTGCTTCGTTCCCTACGCCCCCGGTCGATCTCGGGAGCAAGGGGCTGGAGCATTTGTCCTTGAGTGGGATTGGTAAGGTTAGGGTCTCTAGGTAATACATGGGATCCCCGCATTGGTAACAACATAGGCTCTCTCAAGCTTGGATCATTGGGTCCTAATACCCGTGCAGCGTCCTCGCGGGACCCCAAAGATCCGATCGTCAGCTGCTCCAAATTCTGAGGTCGTTCGAGCGGCCTTCTTTCATGGGGCCGTTCTTCCTCAGAAGAAGAAGACAGATCCGTTGGTGTGTGATGAACCGGGGATGGGGTTCTCTGTCTGCGGAGTTCGCTAATTTCCCTGCTCATGATTCTCATGTTTTCTTGCATCATGAGATTGGTGCGCTCGTGGATTTTCATAGCTTCCCTAGTGCTCTCAAGCATGTCAAGAAGGCACGAAAAATCTCCTTGGGTAATAGGCGCAGATGGATTGACCTGATCATTGATCCTGGTGGCTGGAGTTGGAGCATTTGGAGGAGCTCGAGTAGAGGTTCCAGCATCACCAAGCGATGGATCGGATCGGAGCTGAGCAATCTGTTCGGGTCGGAGCTGGGAAACTTGTTCGGATCGGTGCAGTGCAACCTGTTCGGATCGGTTCGGGTTAGGGGAGTGCACTTCTTCAGATTCACCTACTCGGATCGGATCGGAGCTCTCTCCTTAAGTTCGGTTCGGATTTCCTGTATCCGTCCGATCCACTCTCGAGCTCAGCCCACGAGACCTTGTCACAACCGCGTTTTGCTGATCTTCACCAACTCCGTTCCGTCGACTGGTTCCTTGCCTTTTCCTTTGGCCATAGTTCTTCAACAATCAACCAACAAACATTCAAAAGCGTCGAAACTTGAGGATTAACTTCTTTGAACTCAACGGTCCAAAAAGTAGAATGATAATCCGGAAAAACAGAGAATTCAAATGATTCTCAGTGAAAGCACCAAAATGTTAGACCAAAAAGTGGTTCTAACACCCAAATTGACTAAAATCGAAATAAAATAAGATCAAAAGTAAAATGGAGACACAGAATTTATAGTGGTTCGGCGTTGAAAAGCCTACGTCCACTTTGTAATCACTATCCTCGATGATATAGATGCAAGTACAATGAGATATTCTCTCAATTTCACTCACAATTCACGTACATTCATTCAATTGTCTCAAAATAAATGTTGAATGACGATTTGGATTATCTGGGAATGCTAGAATTCGGTTTTTTGAAAGTGTTTGAACTCTCAAAGTGCCAAGAAAAGATCCTTCTCCATGTATCTTGACGGGGTATTTATAGGTGGAAATTCACTCAGAATTCGGTCCGGGTCGGAGCCACGTGTCTTTCATCCCATCGTTCTCGGGTTCGGATGGATTCCAGTGCTGACAGCGCATCAGAGTAGTGGTCATCGTGGGTAGGAAATGGTCATAACCGCTCCGAACATTCAGGAGATTGTGGGGGTGAAGGGATATAGTGTTTTGGGTTCGGTTCGGAGGAGAAAGCAGAAGGGGTTCGGAGCGGGGCATCCGATCCGACCTGAGCTGAAACTGAGTCCTTGTCCATTTTGCTCTATTCTGTCCCGAACTGGCAGTAGCCCTCCGATCCGACTGGTGGTAGCTCTCCGATCCGACCCGATGCTTTCTAAGAAGAAATATTCTTCAATGCTTGACATCTCGACTTTGTGTTGCCTAGTTCACAAAGTAGGCTAACACCCTGCATCCACAGATGTTAAACAATACAATTAACATTAATTTCATTTCATTATGAAGTATTCTGCTAAATAGAGTCAATTTATATATATATATATATTTATTTATTTATTGTATATATGTAACCACATCTATTGTAACACCCCGCCTCCGCTAGGGTCACTCGCAAAGGAATGCACTAGCTTTAGAGGGGCATTATTGGTAAACATGCACAGAAATATCACAAGACAGAACATATAAAATAGCGGAAGTAAAATAAAACTTTCATAACATGAATAAATAAGGTCTAAAGCCTTTTACATCAGAGTACATCAAAACCTGTCTTGCAATAATAAAGAAGCATAAAGACCTTTTCATAAATTATTCCCCAAGTAAAAACAGTAAAGTAGCCATAGCCAAGAAAAGCCCAAGCCATCCATGATGACCTTCAAGCAGAAGAAGTCCGGACTAAACAACAGTATTTCCTCCCTGTAACCTGGGGGGGGGGGAAACGGAAGAAAAGAGGCGAAACAAAACGGGTCAGTCCAAAAAGACCGAGTAAGCCCTATCTACTATCAGCATAAAAACTAGTAAAGTTAACTGACATGAGAAACTGAGATGAACATAAGCATGATGACAAGATAGATAAGCTAAATCAAAATAACAGGATGAATTACTGAACTCAGATAAACTAAGGTGTCATGATAAATTACGATGTCAAGATAAAACAAGGTATCCCATCGTCAGGTTCCTATCAAGTATAATATCCCCAAGATATCTATCACGTATAACATCCCATGGTATCTATCCTGTCTTTTAGCTCTGCACCTACCGTACTAGTATCCCCACCGTATCATGTGTTAACCATGAATGACCCTTACTCAAAAGTCGTGTAATGGTCTATGTCAACCTAATATATCGCATATATAGGTTACTCAACTCGTGTGTTTTATTCCATGTAAATGTTCAGTCCCTTGCTGTAGACCATACGGGCTTTCCCATGAGATTCTATACTACTTTAACATAGTTTCATGATCCTTGAGATCGTTTTGGATTGTCACCCTACATCTAACTAGGGTCTTTCAACATGAATCATCGTTTGTACAACTAGGACTTATGCTACCTAGGGCTACTAGGGATTATGCTTACCTATTGCACGTTTCGTATTTCGGTTTTGGTTCAACCACCCAGGGCCACTAGGATTTACGCTAACCGTCAACCGCGCCCTTTTTCCCACGCATTCATCGTGAATCGTTTTTCCATGACTGTATGCACATGTATCACATCGTGCCATCCGAGTCCTGTCACAGGGCAGACCAGGAAATACAGGACTCGGTCGGGAGCTTTCGATTTATCTGCCGATGCAGATGCTAAGGTCTGTTTTTTCTATACGTGGCTATGGTCCCACGAGACCACTCCCTCAACTAGTGAAAGACAAGACAGGATAAATCCTGTATGAGAACACAACACTGGCCAACCCACATCCAAGCCTTACCGCAACCATAATTAGATAGCAATTATGGTCTTTTGGGTGTTCTCTGCCTTTCCGTACGTACACGCTTGACCAAAGATGGTAGGTAGCCTGACGAAATGCTATCTAGGGTACAACCGTGTATCGTCGACTATCCCCTATCCACCCCCGTCTTTAGGTCGCTCGTATAGCAACCAAGGCATACTCTTGGTTCTTCTAACGCAGACCTTAACCTCTCATGAGCCTAGTATAATCACCTGGCAGCTCATAGAGGGATACCAAGAATATCCTCACGTTCCCCGAAGCCACTGCTTCGTTACCCAGTTTGCTGGAGCCTTTATCTAAATCAGATACTTGCTCCTACTCGTATACTTAAACGATGACCTACCGTATTAGGTTACTCATCTATCTATGAACTGGTCTAAATTTCCTTGACTAAGAATCATTACTTAGCTATTCTTCAACTAAGGTTTACCACTTAGCCTTATTCCCGTTATCCTTGTTAACTACGGTTATCCACCTAATCCACAGAACTAAGGTTTACATAATGGATTAAGTGTCACTTAAGTTCATGACTTAACCCGTCTACAAATCATGTCAAAATTGGCTAAGTATCCAAGTTCAAGACTTAACCCTACAAACCATGCTCAAGTTGGTTAAGTATATATTAACTTGACCCTATCAAATTACTGAGTCAAATCGGTCAAGCGTATTTAAGCGATTCGTGACTTAGCCTTATCATGTTTTCACGTTAGATTGGTTAAGTATAGGTTAACTTAACCTCAATAAATTAACGAGTTAGATTGGTTAAGTATAGGTCACTTAACCACATCAAATCATCATGTTAGATTAGTTAAGTGTTTAACTTAACCCCATTAAACTGCCAAGTGGGATTAATTAAGTCTAGGCTAACTTAACCCCATCCGATTTCCATGTTTAGACTAGTTGAGTCTAATCTTAACCCTATCCATTAACTGTATTTTTCAGTTAAGTGTCATTAAGAAAACTTACTTAACCTTACCAAATTATCGTGTTGGATTGATTAAGTGTTGGTTAACTTAACCCCATCCACTAGTCATATAAAAATGGTTAAGTGTCATTAAGAAAACTTACTTAACCTTACCAAATTATCGTGTTGGATTGATTAAGTGTTGATTAACTTAACCCCGTCCACTAGTCATATAAAAATGGTTAAGTGTCATTAGGCAAATCAAGTTACTTAACCTACTCAACCTTGTCATGTTTTGTTAAGTATCATTGGCCTAATCAATTTACTTAACCCATTGTCCATGTCATATTTGGTTTAAGAGTCATTAATCAAATTAACTTAACCCTATCATGTGGCATTAATTACTTAATGCACCTCAACCTCTCACATTAGACTTTGTTGTGGTTACTAGTTAAGCCGGTCGGTTCCGGGTAGCTTTACACCACAACTTGGTCTAACCTCGGGTTCAAGCACAACATGACCAACTTCTCACATTGGGTCCTATTGTTTGCAACTACTAGTTAGGCCGGTCGGTTCCGGGTAGTTTTACGTTGCAAACTCAACCCAACCTCGAGTTGGTCACTTTCATGTTTAGTCTAGTGTCATGTTCATATTCAAGTTTTTAAGAATATGGGTAGACCTAACTTAATA
This sequence comes from Allium sativum, assembly GCA_030737875.1. NCBI lineage: Eukaryota > Viridiplantae > Streptophyta > Magnoliopsida > Asparagales > Amaryllidaceae > Allium > Allium sativum. The sequence goes on along the minus strand of JASFAX010001734.1, from coordinate 35,881 downwards.
GGTAAATTCCCAATTCCATAGTATGGGTAGACCTAACTTAATAGGTAAATTCCCAATTTCATATTTTCAAACATACTCACATGTCAACTTCCATGTTATATTTCAAGTCATGTTTTCAAGTTGTATTTTCATGTCATTAGAAATTACCCATAACATAACCCAACGCTTTTAAACTCGCATATACGTTCACAACAACGTAATGGATTAAAAGAAGAGACTTGGCAAAGGCATAACAAAAATGGATATTAAGCCACAAGTTAATCATGGTGGCAAATGAGGCGCAAATGTGTTCATTAACTTGCATGTTACATTCTTAAGCCTCAAAAACATGCATAAACCCAAACTTGGCACATAAGCGAATCATGGTGACAAAAGACATGGAATGATGACTAGTAACTCGCATATATCATCATATAAGGTTTATGACTTCATATGCAAGTTGACATAAAGGTTATGAGGGTTCTCATTTTGCATAATGCAACATTTCAACATAAAGGTTGTAGCTTTTAGCCCACAAGAGCAAGATAATGACTTCATAAACTTGCATGACATGATAGCATGTATCATACTCAATGATCAAACCCAAACTTGCAACATGAACATTTAACTTCATAGTTAATATCTAAGAGTAGGGAAAGGGCTTACATTGCTATGAAGGCACAAATCGATTAAGTTAAAGATTGAGACAACGCCTATGCATGCTATCATCCAAAAACCCAAAGATGAAAGCTCCAAATCAATAAAAAAAAAACCATCTTGATGAACAAAGGTCAAAGCTTTAGCCTTGAAATCAACTTGAGAAGCTTTCATACTAACATAGGGACTCTCTAACACTCACATGATCATGAAACCTCTCATAGAAATGAAGATAGCATTTTGGCAAGAGGATGGAGGCTAGGGTTTTGAGTGGAGGCCATGATCATTAGAAATTTTGGCATAGTTTAGTTGTAGGATCAATTAATGAGGGTTTAGGCTAGGTTAGGGGTCCTTTTTATAGAGATTAGGAGTAGTTTAGGCCGTTAGATTAACCCTAGGATAGATCTAAGCCCTCAAAGATCGTCACAAGCCTCCAAAATAAGACCCAGGAGCCAAAACAGGTGCACCAGGCCAGCCAGGGTCAAGCCAGAAGGCTGTGTAGGTTTCTGGCTCGACACGGGCGCACTTCCCAAGTGCGCCAGTGCATTTTTGTGCTGGCGCACTTCACAAGTGCGCCAGTGCATTCTGGCTTGTTTTCGGTTTTTCTGCCTAACTTCGTTCGTCCATATCTTCTTCATATGGACTCCGATTTACGAAATTTCGGACTCTATTTCGCGTATTTTTACGAGGCGAACGCAATGACGCAACCCGTTTATCCTGATTCAGATTTTATAATTTAATTCTGCCTTGATTTTTGTCTTAACACGTTATCGAAATACGGGTTGTTACATTCTCCCCACCTTTTAGGATTTCGTCCCCGAAATCTCCAAGTTAGGAATAACATATCCTACCATCCATCATTCATCTACTCAAAACATCATCCACAAGTAACCATTGTCCTTAGATGATTTCTAATGCTGTATGAATATATGCAAAACGTGTGTGTACATGTTCCTTAGCTAATGCTAATGATCAGGCCTGAATAATCTTTCTAATGCAAAATATGTATAGTGCCATGAATCCAACATGTATGCAAATAATCCTAGTCATATAGATACTATATGCGTGCACAATCATTCATTCATATGCAACAACCGCATGATAATACATTCGATTTCATCCATAAACAAGTATAAATACTCGTGCATATGCAATATGAAATGTGACCGAGTCGAGCTAGTATCTAATGTGTATTCGCGCATCCACGAGCAACCACTTGCAACCACTTGCAACCATATCAATCATAACATGTTTCAAATACATGTTTACATCCATAGGGTTCTACCTAGGATTCCCTAAAACAGGGCCGAGAAGATAAACAAGACAAACTCCTTACGGGGTTTGTAATAGAAAATAGGACCGAGAGGATGTCCACGAAAGATAGCCTACAAGTAAGCTCTACAGAAAACAGGGATCAAGGATATACTCCCAAAAAGAGATATCATGCGCGTATCTAGTCTTTGACCATCAAAGTCGTATTTCCTTGAGCTTAATTCCATTGTGCCTTGACCGTCTTTTAACTTCGCGATTTCGTAGCTTCTTATTTCCTGTTTCCATAACCTGAGCTGGAACTCATTTCTTCGTCGCCTCTCGTTCCACTTGCACACTTGGCGCAAACATGACTGCGTACTCATGATCTCATGCAAGCTTTCCAAAATCCACTAGTGAATCTTGGATCTCGTTTATATACTATAAGGTATTCCATGTAGAAGAACTTTCTCTTGAAAGTAAACAGATGTCAACCAGGTTATCATGCGCACTTACTAGGGTGATCTCTATAACCCATGCATACATGAAGTAAACCATCCGTCTTATCGGCGAACACCACTCGATCGGGCTTCAAATTTCCAATAAGGGCATCGAGGGATTCTAAGTAACTAGTCATGACAGAACCTCAAAAAGGTTACACGATACTTCGAGGGTATTACCAAGGCTAGTCAAAAGGTCTAACTACCCTCCTATCAAAACCGAGAGTGGCACCCCCTACTGGATAACCACTTCATCCCTAGAATCCATCCATAGCTTATAAACATAAGCAATATTTCCAAACTCAACATTTGGCATAGACATTCTCAAATCCAAACAAGTCATGTATAAATGGACTGATTCTCCAATAAGACTTTGAGACAAAAATGAGATTCTCTATTACGCTAGTACTTAAGGTGCAGAGACTCAACTATCGAAGCAGACTTAAATGATACGAAAAACGAAGACCTAACGGGATGATAGAGAAGAAAAGCTAAACCTTTAACAAGATCGTTACCCTCCTTTCGAGGTACCCTAGAAATGAGAGCATACTATTGCCCTCCCGATGATCTTGTCCTTGTCCCATAATACTTAACCATCCGCCCCGTTTTACCATGCCAAAGGTATTCTCTCGTCATGGGTTTCATTGTTCATCTTTCTCCCTCCTTTGAGGACTAAGCCATACCAACAAGTTGCTCATCCTTAAGCTCGTATCCTTTATCCTCTTTCTCACTATCCTTTCTTATAACGCGGCCACTGGTCTCTCGAGAACCACCTCCATCGTATGGAAAGCACTTTCGTAGATAGAAAAGACTAGTCGCAGTTAAAACCACTGTGACTACAGATGGAGGAAAGAAAGGAAAAGAGATTCAATTAAGGAAACAAGGATAGTGCTAATGGCCTTTGGGGAATAGCCTTTTTCTTTTAAAAGAAAATTTTCTTGAAAAATGCTTCTTTGTAAACGATTTTCAAATAGTTTTCAGAAGGTCTTTACAAACTTTTGCCCAGTCTGGTAACCTTCTGCTCTGATACCACGTGTAACACCCTGCCTCCGCTAGGGTCACTCGCAAAGGAATGCACTAGCTTTAGAGGGGCATTATTGGTAAACATGCACAGAAATATCACAAGACAGAACATATAAAATAGCGGAAGTAAAATAAAACTTTCATAACATGAATAAATAAGGTCTAAAGCCTTTTACATCAGAGTACATCAAAACCTGTCTTGCAATAATAAAGAAGCATAAAGACCTTTTCATAAATTATTCCCCAAGTAAAAACAGTAAAGTAGCCATAGCCAAGAAAAGCCCAAGCCATCCATGATGACCTTCAAGCAGAAGAAGTCCGGACTAAACAACAGTATTTCCTCCCTGTAACCTGGGGGGGGGGGGAAACGGAAGAAAAGAGGCGAAACAAAACGGGTCAGTCCAAAAAGACTGAGTAAGCCCTATCTACTATCAGCATAAAAACTAGTAAAGTTAACTGACATGAGAAACTGAGATGAACATAAGCATGATGACAAGATAGATAAGCTAAATCAAAATAACAGGATGAACTACTGAACTCAGATAAACTAAGGTGTCATGATAAATTACGATGTCAAGATAAAACAAGGTATCCCATCGTCAGGTTCCTATCAAGTATAATATCCCCAAGATATCTATCACGTATAACATCCCATGGTATCTATCCTGTCTTTTAGCTCTGCACCTACCGTACTAGTATCCCCACCGTATCATGTGTTAACCATGAATGACCCTTACTCAAAAGTCGTGTAATGGTCTATGTCAACCTAATATATCGCATATATAGGTTACTCAACTCGTGTGTTTTATTCCATGTAAATGTTCAGTCCCTTGCCGTAGACCATACGGGCTTTCCCATGAGATTCTATACTACTTTAACATAGTTTCATGATCCTTGAGATCGTTTTGGATTGTCACCCTACATCTAACTAGGGTCTTTCAACATGAATCATCGTTTGTACAACTAGGACTTATGCTACCTAGGGCTACTAGGGATTATGCTTACCTATTGCACGTTTCGTATCTCGGTTTTGGTTCAACCACCCAGGGCCACTAGGATTTACGCTAACCGTCAACCGCGCCCTTTTTCCCACGCATTCATCGTGAATCGTTTTTCCATGACTGTATGCACATGTATCACATCGTGCCATCCGAGTCCTGTCACAGGGCAGACCAGGAAATACAGGACTCGGTCGGGAGCTTTCGATTTATCTGCCGATGCAGATGCTAAGGTCTGTTTTTTCTATACGTGGCTATGGTCCCACGAGACCACTCCCTCAACTAGTGAAAGACAAGACAGGATAAATCCTGTATGAGAACACAACACTGGCCAACCCACATCCAAGCCTTACCGCAACCATAATTAGATAGCAATTATGGTCTTTTGGGTGTTCTCTGCCTTTCCGTACGTACACGCTTGACCAAAGATGGTAGGTAGCCTGACGAAATGCTATCTAGGGTACAACCGTGTATCGTCGACTATCCCCTATCCATCCCCGTCTTTAGGTCGCTCGTATAGCAACCAAGGCATACTCTTGGTTCTTCTAACGCAGACCTTAACCTCTCATAAGCCTAGTATAATCACCTCGCAGCTCATAGAGGGATACCAAGAATATCCTCACGTTCCCCGAAGCCGCTGCTTCGTTACCCAGTTTGCTGGAGCCTTTATCTAAATCAGATACTTGCTCCTACTCGTATACTTAAACTATGACCTACCGTATTAGGTTACTCATCTATCTATGAACTGGTCTAAATTTCCTTGACTAAGAATCATTACTTAGTTATTCTTCAACTAAGGTTTACCACTTAGCCTTATTCCCGTTATCCTTGTTAACTACGGTTATCCACCTAATCCTCAGAACTAGGGTTTACATAATGGATTAAGTGTCACTTAAGTTCATGACATAACCTGTCTACAAATCATGTCAAAATTGGCTAAGTATCCAAGTTCAAGACTTAACCCTACAAACCATGCTCAAGTTGGTTAAGTATATATTAACTTGACCCTATCAAATTACTGAGTCAAATCGGTCAAGCGTATTTAAGCGATTCGTGACTTAGCCTTATCATGTTTTCACGTTAAATTGGTTAAGTATAGGTTAACTTAACCTCAATAAATTAACGAGTTAGATTGGTTAAGTATAGGTCACTTAACCACATCAAATCATCATGTTAGATTAGTTAAGTGTTTAACTTAACCCCATTAAACTGCCAAGTGGGATTAATTAAGTCTAGGCTAACTTAACCCCATCCGATTTCCATGTTTAGACTAGTTGAGTCTAATCTTAACCCCATCCATTAACTGTATTTTTCGGTTAAGTGTCATTAAGAAAACTTACTTAACCTTACCAAATTATCATGTTGGATTGATTAAGTGTTGGTTAACTTAACCCCGTCCACTAGTCATATAAAAATGGTTAAGTGTCATTAAGAAAACTTACTTAACCTTACCAAATTATCGTGTTGGATTGATTAAGTGTTGATTAACTTAACCCCGTCCACTAGTCATATAAAAATGGTTAAGTGTCATTAGGAAAATCAAGTTACTTAACCTACCCAACCTTGTCATGTTTTGTTAAGTATCATTGGCCTAATCAATTTACTTAACCCATTGTCCATGTCATATTTGGTTTAAGAGTCATTAATCAAATTAACTTAACCCTATCATGTGGCATTAATTACTTAATGCACCTCAACCTCTCACATTAGACTTTGTTGTGGTTACTAGTTAAGCCGGTCGGTTCCGGGTAGCTTTACACCACAACTTGGTCTAACCTCGGGTTCAAGCACAACATGACCAACTTCTCACATTGGGTCCTATTGTTTGCAACTACTAGTTAGGCCGGTCGATTCCGGGTAGTTTTACGTTGCAAACTCAACCCAACCTCTAGTTGGTCACTTTCATGTTTAGTCTAGTGTCATGTTCATATTCAAGTTTTTAAGAATATGGGTAGACCTAACTTAATAGGTAAATTCCCAATTCCATAGTATGGGTAGACCTAACTTAATAGGTAAATTCCCAATTTCATATTTTCAAACATACTCACATATCAACTTCCATGTTATATTTCAAGTCATGTTTTCAAGTTGTATTTTCATGTCATTAGAAATTACCCATAACATAACCCAACGCTTTTAAACTCGCATATACGTTCACAACAACGTAATGGATTAAAAGAAGAGACTTGGCAAAGGCATAACAAAAATGGATATTAAGCCACAAGTTAATCATGGTGGAAAATGAGGCGCAAATGTGTTCATTAACTTGCATGTTACATTCTTAAGCCTCAAAAACATGCATAAACCCAAACTTGGCACATAAGCGAATCATGGTGACAAAAGACATGGAATGATGACTAGTAACTCGCATATATCATCATATAAGGGTTATGACTTCATATGCAAGTTGACATAAAGGTTATGAGGGTTCTCATGTTGCATAATGCAACATTTCAACATAAAGGTTGTAGCTTTTAGCCCACAAGAGCAAGATAATGACTTCATAAACTTGCATGACATGATAGCATGTATCATACTCAATGATCAAACCCAAACTTGCAACATGAACATTTAACTTCATTGTTAATATCTAAGAGTAGGGAAAGGGCTTACATTGCTATGAAGGCACAAATCGATTAAGTGAAAGATTGTGACAACGCCTATGCATGCTATCATCCAAAAACCCAAAGATGAAAGCTCCAAATCAATAAAAAACCCATCTTGATGAACAAAGGTCAAAGCTTTAGCCTTGAAATCAACTTGAGAAGCTCTCATACTAACATAGGGACTCTCTAACACTCACATGATCATGAAACCTCTCATAGAAATGAAGATAGCATTTTGGCAAGAGGATGGAGGCTAGGGTTTTGAGTGGAGGCCATGATCATTAGAAGTTTTGGCATAGTTTAGTTGTAGGATCAATTAATGAGGGTTTAGGCTAGGTTAGGGGTCCTTTTTATAGAGATTAGGAGTAGTTTAGGCCGTTAGATTAACCCTAGGATAGATCCAAGCCCTCAAAGATCGTCACAAGCCTCCAAAATAAGACCCAGGAGCCAAAACAGGTGCACCAGGCCAGCCAGGGTCAAGCCAGAAGGCTGTGCAGGTTTCTGGCTCGACACGGGCGCACTTCCCAAGTGCGCCAGTGTATTTTTGTGCTGGCGCACTTCACAAGTGCGCCAGTGCATTCTGGCTTGTTTTCGGTTTTTCTGCCTAACTTCGTTCGTCCATATCTTCTTCATACGGACTCCGATTTACGAAATTTCGGACTCTATTTCGCGTATTTTTCCGAGACGAACGCAATGACGCAACCCGTTTATCCTGATTCAGATTTTATAATTTAATTCTGCCTTGATTCTTGTCTTAACACGTTATCGAAATACGGGTTGTTACATCTATAATTTCAACAAATTACTTAGCAGTTCAACCAAACAGTCAATACACAGCAATCAACCATCATTTATCAGTTCCAAAATTACGTTATAAAAAATATGAACTGATAGAGTTGATGAGTCTTACTCACATTGGACGATCATCGTTAATAACGATAACCATCGCTTGATTCAGACGGAAAATTTAATTTGCTATAAATTGTAACGAGCTCCAATTCACTTCCAGTCAGTTCCATAGTGTAGCCACCGTTCAAACGATCCCAACAGATCTTGGTTTGCTGAATTCTATTTTCATACGAACAAGTTACGATTATTTCAATCTTATATTTATTTAAAGATTATTAACTTAATATTACTAACATTAATTATAACCTTAATTATAATTATATTTCTTAAACCAAATCATTACCGTAAATTCTTCTCCCTCCTCTGTATCAATCCGCATGCTCCAAACACAGCACTTTCACCACACTTCATCCTCTATTTTCATTCTATCTAATGCAAGTCCCCATTTATTTCTTGCTTTTCAAAACTCCTTTTTTTTTCCTCATGTATTTACCCCAATAATACTGCGAACTCTTTGCGCCATTCACTTTCAAAATGTCAACACCATTACACCGCGGAAATGACAGCAGCCCACCACAAACCCCACTATGTTTTCATGTTAATAACTCACGCCATTTTCAGTTCACTCCCCAAACATACTTGCGCTCAAGACTTTAAAAATGTGGCTCCTCCTATTTATTCTTTTCGTGGCCCTTACTGATCCAAATCCCACGCTCCTTCCTTTGAAAACGAGCGACAACTTAACCAATAACTTATTAATTAAATAGAAACCCTAATTATGTTTTAAAACCGTAATCACCATTTTAAGCTTCAAATCCCACGCTTATCCCTTCTTCCTGCGATGGCCTTCTGCTACTTCACCATTACATAATATTCTTCTATCCATAACGCTCCCTCCTCTCTATAAATAAATCACTTAAAAATTACCAACGTATTCCTCATACGAATCTCCTTCACCTCAACCTAGTCACCCCCAACTCGCGTCGCCCGTTTCACTCGCATTCTCCATTCTCCAGAACAGATGTTGCGACACTTTTGTTCCAGTATTTCACACACTTCGCTTATTTGATGCGATTCATCATGAGGAACCCGAATCTAAGATTTAAATCCAAGATTAATGCTTCCCTTTCACTATAGCTTGAACCCTAGCTTTTCTTCAATCACGGCTTCACAAACACAACAACGTCGAGTGCATAGAAATGAACATGAACGGAAAGCTTAAGGCTAGAGCATGTCAGTAAACCTTATTTCGAGATTTTAGGATTTTAATTCGAATTTCTCTGAATTTATTTAGCTCACGTTTGAGGTTTTGAGGAAGAAATTGGCGGCCCGACTTCTTTGACCACTCAGAAAAATAAATCTAGGGTTGTAAAGAATTTGGGGGTATTTATAGGATATTTTTATTGATTATTCTATTTGTTTTTAAGCAACCACTATTTGTATTATTGAATAAAAATTTCTATAATTACATACAATATCCAAAAATCATGAAAATGGACACACAAGTAGAGTTTGACATTACAGACCCAACGAAATAGGTTTCGTCGAATTTCGACTCAGTTTGCTCACACAGCGTATTTTTAACCATCAAAATACTGACTGTTTTTCACATTGAAAATCGGTACGGCCACATACTGACTCCAAAAATCACGAAACTTGAAATCTAACAATAATTTAATATTATGAATCCCACAAAATTAGTTTCGTCGAAAACGGAGGTCATTTGCAAAACTGGCTATTTTTAAAGCTCTAAATAACCTATTTAAATATATAAATATAATTAAAAATAATTAAATTAAATATTTAAAAATAAATATTATCGTATATATCCACATATGATATCATACAGCTCCATTGTAAATATATGGGTTTTTAACTCGATATTCAAATCCCGGTTGAATCGATATTCGATTTATATTGAAATTCCTTTTATATATCGTTATAAATTATAAAGGAATTCCATAGCGACTTTTCGAAAATTTGATTTGGACATAAATCAAAATCTACACAATGAAATCCCGATTTTTCTCTTCCACTAGAAAAATATACTTCACCAGCTCCGTAAATTTCTCGTTTCATAGAAATCCGATTTAAAACGGACCCTGCACATTCAGTTGAGGTTCAAATCGCCAAATAGCGAACTACCGCGACGTTATGGGCTCGATTATAATATAATTTGTAACTTATAACGTCGTTTATTGAATATAAATGTTATTATAATTCAATTCTAAAATGAATTAAATAATTTAAACGATCTAATTAACCCAATATTTCTATTTCAGGTATTTCAGATTATCTCAGAATTAAATATATTATTCTATTATTTATATTAATTAAAAATTCAATATTATTTAATTAAACAACCATATAAATATCTAAATCGCTATTTAAATAATTAAATAAATTAATTATACATCGCTGAAAATACGGGTCGTTACACTTTGGCTTTTTGAAGCTGATTAAACAAGTCATCTATCCTCGGCAACTGATATTTTTTCTTTTTGGTCGCCTTTTTCAGCTCACGGTAGTCCCCACACAATCTTAAAGATCCATCATCCTTGGTTGCAAACACAACTGGTGCACTCGATTCGGATGCACTCCTCCGAATGAATCCTTTTCCCAAAAGGTCACGAACTTGCACCTCTAACTCTCGCTATTCCTTAGGCGCCATTCGCCTAAGAGGCATAACGATAGGTCTAGCACCCTCGACCAAATCGATTCTAAACTCAATCTAATGATGCGGTGACAACCCTTTGACCTTGTTAAAGACATCCTTAAACTCATTTGCGATCAACACAAATGATAAGTCTTCCTATGGAATCCGATGCGAATATAAAAAGCCTATGAAGACACCATCTTCGGGCTTACACCGAATCAAAACCTTTTGCCCTTCCACATTTTCGACTCTCACCTTGAGCTTCTCGCAATTCACTCTTGCCGTATACCTCTTGAGCTAATTCATGCCCAAGATAATACTTTAGTTTAACGTCGAACATCCAATCATCTAAAACATAGATTGTTAAGGCAAAGAAAAAGAAAAGAACAGAAGAAACACATAATCTCACAGCGAAACGAGAACATATAATAATAATAAAGACATATGAACTCTCACCCCAAGATAGAATGTTTATTAGATTTAAATACAAATCCTATAAGATGGATAATTATAAAATTCTGACCTGACAAATGCTGATAGGTAAAATATAATACAGTAGAAATAAAATAATGGGACAAGCAAACTTCCAACTCTACTCTATGATCTCCACATCCAACAGAAGACAACCCGGAAACAAGCTCAGTCTGACCCAAGCATTGTAATGAAATAATACATGGATCATTCTGTAATACTAACAAAAGAAATCTCATATAATAGGAGACATACAATAATTCGTGAGACCACGCCGCTGATCGTAGAATGAGTTTTTACCTCATAAGAATTACATATATGAATAAACATCATCACAAAACCACATCACCGAAACAACAAGGAATGAGTGTCATATGTCAAATTTTCCAATATAAAAGTAATGACAGAACAACACTCTATTGAGAAGAGAACATGACACTTCTCGATGGAAACAGAGAAACTGATCCAAAAAATTTGGATCGAAAGAGGAAAAAGTTAAATTTTCCAAAATAATTGGACTACGCCACTTACTATGTACTGGGCCACTTACAACAACATTCAATCTCACCATGGATATAAATAATTAAACATCGCGAAGGTTTTATCCTCCCGATGCAATTAAAATAGGAAAATTCATAAATTAGGAATCAAAGGAATATGATTGAAAATTTTCCAATAAATAACTAGGAAGGTGCGCCTACCTTACCGAATGGTATACCTCTAGATTGTACTTGAGAACTAAACTGTTCTTGGAAATGTATTAACCGCCCCTCGAACTTTGCCTAGTATCCATGTATTTCACATCTTGCGCGCAAACAACCAAACCACCCTAGAGTAGATGTGAAATTACCCTAAAGGAGCAGCCCTACATAGCTAGATGTCTAGTTGCTTTCTGGATTTAGTCATCTACAATAAAGGATAACAATGCATAAAGAGGAACAAATCGTTTTGATTTGACGATACAACTCAAGAAAACTGAACTAATAGTTGATAAATTAACTATTAAGAAAATTCAAAAATGATCTTATATGGAAACTAAATCACATTCTTTTACCATTATTTATCGATCCCAAACTTATACTATCTTTTGGTTAAAAATAAAGTCAGACAAGTTGAGATAGTGTTACCTCTTGGCATAGTGCATACAATGTTTTCAAACTTCGAGATAGGGGAAATTTCTATATGTTGACATCTAGTGATAAATGTATAACTAAATATTTTCCATATAAGCGATATTGTTTATGGAAATTTATTTCCTTATTCGAATCTTTTAACTTCAAAACTCGAACTTATGCTTGGTTTTCACATTTTAGATATTTGAATGGAAATATTTTTAACAATACTCTTTAAAATATAAGTTTTAAAGAGATAATTATTATTCTAAGTTTATTTAAAGAAAAGTTGGAACCAATGTTAAAATTAATCATCAATTTCGATAAAACCCAACTTAGTTTAAACTTAAACTAAATTTCAAAACCATTTATATTTAAAAAGGGCAATTTTATTTATAACTACCGTTTATAAGATCTAAACGATATTATTTATCGAAAAAGGATAACTTATTAGATTTACTTATTGGAATATACTTAAAGTAAATGTTGATCATCAAGAGAGACAATTTAAAAAGTCCTTTTTATAACTAAAAAACATTCTTTTAATATTCTTAAGATAAAGTAAACCAACTAAAAAATTTGTTTATTACTCCTTAACAACATTAATTAACCCATAAAATAATTAATCCCATTTATGTTCTTTTATAATCAATAACTTGCTTATTTACAAATCAGGATTAATTTGATTCATTAAGTTTAAAACTTTTAAAAATCAGTTAATTATTCTTAAATCCTTTATTTTTAATCAATTAAAATGGTTCTATTCATTTAATTAAATCAATTCAATATCATTTTAGAAACAAGCTAATGGAAACAGACAAATCAACCAAATCCCATTAGCTAAAATAAGATGTTAGAGCTAAGGAATCATTTTTTTTAAAAGATTATCAAATTTCAATTGATCATTAATTTAAAATAATTAATTAAAATAAAATTTTACAACTAAATTTAATCATCATTGATTAGAATGAATAATCAAATTCAATTTGTTATTTATGCGCAAAATCAAACTCAATTGTAATGTGTTAAAATAGAAAATTGAATCTCATTATTATAAAATCGAATAATATATAAATTTGTAAGTTATCATTAATTAAAACGACAAATTTATTCAAGTACCGATTATGTGAAAACACAAGCTTATATTAAACAAAATATTCCAATATTCCATGTTTTAAATTCCATATTTTGGTTCAAACTTAAATCTTAGTTCATCCCATTTGTATATTTTATCCATATACAAATCATATTGGGTTATATATAACCATCTCAAATTCATTGGATTATAATAACAATCAACACATCTACATACTATAATAACTTCAGAATATTATTTCCTTTAATATCAAATATAATTTTAGGTAAAATTATTTCATTTACCCATCTTAAAAACAATATTATGTCAAACTACTCTGTTCAAGTGTTTATAAATCCCTATCGGCCAAGTTAGCTAAACGTGTAATAACCCGGAAATTCCGAGCCAATTTTTTTTTTTTTTTTTTTGGCGCTTTTAATGAATTTTGATTATTTAAAATGATTTATTTTAAATAATATCGACAAGGAATTTATTTTAATCAGAATTAGAATGTATATATTTATTTGAATCGTCGTTAGAATATAAATATTTTATTTTAAATATAAAAGGAATTGAAAATAGCGCGGTAGTTTGAAATTTCGATTTCGAAGTTCCAATGAATGTACAGGATTCAAATGAAACCGGATTTTAGCGAATCCAAAAATATTAGAATCTATTTTAGAATATCTTTCCAACGAATCCGAAAAATTGAAATTTCATAGCGGGGATAAAAAGTTATGTCCAGTTGAAAATTCAGAACAATCGCTTTGTAATTCAGGCCCTTAAAAATGGAAATTTTGCAAACGACCTCGGTTTTCGACGAAAGCACTTTTGTTGGATCCGTGACGTCTAGTTATTGCAAGATTCCAAAGTTCATAATTTTTCGATTCAATATGTGAGCGTGGCAAAGGAAAAACGCATTTGACCAGTTTTAGTTGATTTTAATTGACTGGAAAATGGTCATTTCAAACTGTCTCAGAATTCGACGAAATTAGTTTTGTTAGGACCATATCGTCTATACGAAGCTAGAAAATATTTTTTGGGAATTTTTAGAGTTCGTATGTGGCCCCGGTAAATTGAAATGTGCGTTCATATTCAATATATAGATTTATATTTTGATTTTGATGGAAACTGATCGAAACAGCCAATCTGGATTACGATACATATCCCATTGTGTGAGGAATGGGGGTAATTAGCTATGGATGACAGTCGGTAGGCTTGATTTCGAGGTCGAAATAAAAAGTAACTTTATGGATTATATAATTAATAATATATATATATTTATATACTCTCTCTACCTCACTCTCTCTCTCTTCTATTTTATTTTAGAAAAAAACAAAACAAAATAAAGGAAATCGCGCCCCCTCTCCCGATTCGATCAGCGCCGCCGCCGCTAGGGGCTGGCCACCTCGCCGCCGCCCAGGTGGGCCACCGCACCCCTACCCTTGCCCCTCTGCCCCTCTCTCCTTCGATTTCCACAAGCCCTAGACCCACAAACCCGATTTAAAACTTCCGCCACCCCTCTGCTCGCCCCCCCCCCCCAGTCGACTTCCGCACCTCCCCTCTGCCTCCCACTGACCGACGCCACAACAAACAAGCCCCTTCTTCCTCGAACGATGTGAGTTTTAATTACATTTTTATTTTATTTTCTTTAATTCTATAATGTAATCAATTGTATGAAAATAAAAATGTCATTTTTATGTAATGCAATCATTTTTATGTAAATAAAAATATCATTTTTAAGTAAAGTTATCATTTTTATGTAGATAAAAATATGATATTTGTATAGGTAAATGGCGAGAGAAAAGTTAAGATTTTTAACTATATAAAGATGGTCTTTTTAATTAAACAAAGGTTTGATTTCTAAACAAGAAAAAATAATATTTTTAATTTATAAAAGGTTGAATCTTTATTTGAAAGTGATTTAGAAAAATGTGATCTTTCTTTATATGAAGTGAAATATAAAAGATTTGATTTTGTTTATTTGAAACGATAGGACTTTTATAATGAAGTAATGAATATAAAAATATAATTTTTATATATAGTGAGGTAAAAGTATAATTTCTATGTATGTAGAGAAGTAAAAATATAATTTTTATTACATTACTAGCAAGATAAAAATATAATTTTTATCATGAAAGTAGTGGTGTAAAGGAGTGATTTTTACATATGTAGTAGAGATATAAAATTACGATCTTTATATATAAAAATATGATTTTTATATAGAGAATAGCTAGGGAAAAATATGATTTTTATTATATGAACATCGATATAAGAATTCGATTTTTATATATATAAAGTAACGATAAAAATTCGATTTTTATATAGGAAGTAGCGTTGTTAAAAATATAATTTTTAACACAAGCAGTGTTGATCGTATCTCGTTGGAAGCAAGGTGAAGATTTCCTACATATGAAGAGTCGCAGTGTTTGGTTTAGCTAATCGGTGAGAACTTCTCACTTTAATTCTTGTTTTCTAGTTAAAAATATATACTAGGATGCAGACAGTGCTTAGCAGCACCCGACACCTGTCGTCCACAGACCATGGATGACTTGTTTGATTTTGTGTGTTGTGAAAATTGATTGTGATGTGGAATGAATAGGAAATATATATATGTGTTGAAATAAATATTTATAGTTAAAAATATAATTTTTAACGTGAATGTGAATAAATAAATATTCATTTACAAATCAGACGATTTGTTTATGTACACCTATTTGAAGGATATTGATTGGGATGACAAATTTTACACGTCGCCCAACTGCACAAATAATATTCAGTGTTTGTTGATTTGAAACCCCACACGGGTGTTGCGATGATATTTGGCATACACTAATCCCAATTATTTAGTTGTATGTCGATCGATTGGTCGACGGACTGTGTAAGCGTTAATTATTTATATTTTATGCTTATGCAGTTGTGTGGTGCACCTTGGATGATGGTTGATTATTTATCATTGCTATTATATACATGTGTTGTATGGAATCCATATAATTAACATTATATGGTAATTGATTGGGCCTTATTCCAATTGGGAAAATAAAGAATAAATATTCATGTGTTGAATATAATAAATATTCATGTGTTGAATAAAATAAATATTCATGTGTTGAATAGAATTAATATTCATGTGTTGAAAAATATATATTCATGTGTTGAAGAAAATATTCATTTGTTGAATAGAATAACGAAGTTATTGAAATCTATAAAGCCGTGTTGATTAGATATGCGCCATTATGACGCGAACGATATTTATATCGATTTTATTCATTTTTATAATGAATATAGAAAAGGAAGTGATTTCAATATATTTGAAAATATTATCATTTATATATTAATGATATGAAATATTCAATTTTGATTTGAAATTGAATATAAAGTTGAAATTGTTTTGAAAACGAATTTAAAACGATTTATAAAATACGTTTTGAATTGAGATCGACGAAACAAATATATATATTATATATATTAAATGGCCTGAATAGAACGCGCCGCGCCGGGGCAGTTCGCGAATTTCGACCATTGACTTCGAATTGACGTTGCGAAAGATCTAATCGTCGGATTCTCCTGAAACTGGAACCCTTGGGTTCGTATCGAAAAGAACTTTCCAATGAATATTAGAAATTTGAAATCTAATGGTGGGATTTGGAATTATGTCCAAATCAAATTTGGAAAAGTTCGTTGTAAGTGCAGTTCGACGACCGTTATTGGAAATCGAATGTACGGGCCTTGATAAAATTATTAAAAACATCAATAATTTTTGTAAAATCATAATATATGAAGTGGAAAGAACTGGGATGAAAAATTCCACATTTGAAAGGATAAAAATATATTTTAATCGAAATGAACTAGTTATGAACTAGAATTATAATCCAATATTTTTGAATAAATAAATCCTATATTTAAAGTGGTTTTATAAATAATCAGAATTTCCAATATACCAATTGGAATGGACTTGAATCGAAATTATCTTCAGAATATTTCGGTGTTGGATTTCGTGATTATACAGATATGGTTGAGGAAATTCGAAAGATATATTTATATCGTTATTTCCAATACGATATTTGTTGGTTTTAGAATTTGATATTGAATATAAGCCGATATATTTTCTATTCAGAGCCTTGTATTTAATATCAAATGGGATTTTGGGTTCGTCGTGAATTGTGTCTTAAATAATACTGTTCTTGAACCCAGTTTTGTGACGACCCCAAACCCCGATAAGACGGTGCAAGGGTAATCTTTGGAATATAACACATAAACAGATAACAACATAACAGAAATAATTAAAAACACCAGATAATGTACAGTAGAATACACTGGATAAATAAAATCATCAGAGTTACACAGTACATAGGATCATACTTAGTACAAAATACAGTTCAGCTACACATAAATGTTTACTGCGGAAAAGAAAACATAATATGTACAACAGGAGCTGAACAGCATAAAAAGAGAAATGATAGAATCCATCTTCAGCTCCAGCTATCCAGAAAGAGCCTGCTAATACCTGAATTCAAGACTGCCTGTGTAGAAAAAGGGGCACCCGAGTTTGCAAGTGAAACAAACTACGAGTCAGTCATGGGACTGGTATGAGAAATCTACTTAACACATTTTCAAATATGGCTAATCACAGGACCACGCCACTTTCGCGAAACATGTTTACTCCATTGGATTGCCAGTGCTTTAAAACAAATAAATCTTTTAAACATCGCAATGCTTTTTATAAAAATGAAGCCATTATAAGACTCAGTTCCCATCACATAATGCAACACAAACCGGAGGATAGAGTTTTCCCTTATAATGGCCAAAATATGCTTGATACGAGAAAACAAATCATTTGATATTATTGCTAGTGTATGTATATTTCAAAAACAATTTCAATCATAACTATCAATCATAGACGGCATGGGTACCATATATCATGTCGCCATATATATATATATATATATATATATATATATATATATATATATATATATATATATATATACAATCAAAACCGCACGGTGTCGTATTTGGAAATTGGATTTCCGTCATGAACCAAGGCAAAAGATAGTCCTTACCGAATTCGAGACGCTCTAGCCCGTGTCTTAGGCAAGCGCGCAGACAAGCCTTGGATCGTCAGGGCCGGTCCACCGATGTGGATTAAAATTCCTGAACACTGTGTTTCCCCGCCCTATGGGGCGTCACTGGTCATATCTGACTACACCATCGGCTCTGAAGAGATCGAAGCAAACCGAGGCCTCGCTTTCCATCATCCACATAAGTAAAATACCTGGGCGTGTAAAACCCAAAGCACCACTCCTAGCTAGAAGAAAACGCATGTCCTCCCTGAAGTCTTTCTCCCGTTTCTGGCTCATACAGGGGTGTGAGGCTCGCGAAACAATGCTATACACAAAGCTACGCAACACAGGCCGTGCTTTGATCATCAACCACAAGACTTTGCTTTTCAACAGAAGCCTTGATCATCTGCCACTTAGGCATGCCACACAGGTAATTCACTCAATGTGACTGATTTCCATTGATATATAACCTCTGAGCTCGTACGTCTCAGAGAAGGGCGTTAAGCAAGAGAATAAATTCTCCGCTATCAAACATATATATATTTAATAGAGATCAATTAGCACAGAACAAAATCCAATGTCAGACACACAGTCCATTTACATGTTCGTTCTGGGTCTGAATGAAACCGGAGGCACTCAATACCTCGCATATCTGTACAATCAACAAGTACATCCAGGCAGCTACTACTTAAACCCCGTCAAGGTAGCTACTCCTATCATGAGCATCAGTAGCACCCCTTCATTCGACGTGAAGATCGTCGGTCTTGCACCGTCTTCATATCTTCGAGTTTCACTTGTCGATCAATTATTTGAAATGAGAATTAACTCGGCCTTTTCAATTAATTCACGTATATCTAGAATTTCAAATCAATTCATTTCAATGGTTAAATTATTCGACATCACCAATTATGTTCTTTAATGCAATTTTCACACCAAACCCATTCAACCATCAAATATCACATAAACCGAGCAAATTCAGTTTATTTCCATTCCATATCCTTTATAATATTTTATCACGAATTATCGCTATTTTTATTTATTTAAAAATAGCCAATTCATTCAAACGACGCTTCAGGCCATAACGCGGTCGTGGCGCTGTTTTTCTCCAGATTTGATTTATACATATCTGAAAATCTAACCGTTGGATCTTCACAAAATTTATATCATTAGAAAGATCCTTTCAAAACGAATCCAACAGTTTCAGTTTTGGGAAAATCTGACGGTCGGATCTCCCACACTAATCGTTTGAAATTACGATTTCAAAATAAGAACTGCAGCGTCGTTATTCGATTTAATTTAATTATATTTATATATATATATATAAATATAATCGATTCTGGCGCTGTTTTTCTTCAGATTTGAATTAAACATTCCAGATAATCCAACCGTTGGATTTTTACAAAGTTGGTGCCGTTGGAAAGATATTCCCAAGGCGAACCCAACGGCTGTGGTTTCGGGAAAATCCGATGGTCGGATCTCCCGCACTAATTGTTTGAAATCACGATTTCAAAATATGAACTGCAGTGTCGTTATTCACTATATTTTAATTATATTTATATTTATATATATATAATTCTTTCTTCGATTTCAAAACTATTTCCACTTTATATATTTGATAAAAATGATATTTTTATCCAATAGACATTTATTTCAACACTTCACTATTTTTAACAATTCATGTATATAATAAAAATGTGATTTTTATTGTAAAACAATTTATTTCAAAACACGACTATTTTATATAGTTCATATAGATGATGAAAATATGATTTTTATTTTAAAACAATTTATTTCAAAACCCGACTATTTTATACAGTTCATATAGATGATTAAATATGATTTTTATTGTAAAACAATTTATTTCAAAACATGACTATTTTATATAGTTCATATAGATGATAAAATATGATTTTTATTTTAAAACAATTTAATTCAAAACACGACTATCATTCAACACATGAATTTCTATTCAACGAATGAATTTCTATTCAACACATGAATTCCTATTCAACTCATGAATTCAGTTTCAACACATGAAAATAATTCTAACACATGAATATTATTGAAAATTTCGGCTAAATAACGGCAGGGTAGTTAAAACCGGGACCGTCCCTAGTACGTCTCCTCGCTCTACCTTAAAACCTCGCAGTTTTTGACAATGGGGATTCATGTATCTAGTTCGCACGCAGGCGACATGTTTTATTTTCATTTCCACAATCTATTCTAATTTTGTTTTCAACCACAGATGGATATTTTTCAACCATAATCAATCATTCTCTACCACAAACAATTCTATCAACCATTCGTATTATTCACCAAATTTCACATCAACCAAATAATCCAAACAATATCACAACCAATAAATATCGTTCATGGTCTATGGACGAGGGGAGTATATATATATATATTCGTATATAAATATATTTCAATTCACTTCAATGTCATTTCATCGCATATATATTTTTTACAACGCATATATAACTTATACATTGAACATACAACTTATACAACGCTTATACATGAGGTGTACAATGCTTATATAACTCATACATCGACTATATAATTTATACATCGTTGTTTTCCATATTGTTTATAAATTAGAAATCTTACATTGGGTTCCACTCCACCAAAAATAGCAGAAGGCTCAGAAAAATATGCGGTCTCTTCTAGAATGTAGAAGACGTCCACACGAGTCCACTATCTTTTGTTTCACTGAATTTCATCAACAAACGAAAAAGATATGATTTTTACAGTGAAATCAAAAACCGTAGCGCTTTAAAGTGCTATAATATAGTTAAATTAAAAATAGCCGTATACCTCACAGTTTCGTTCAAAACTAGGTCTTCCTTTTTCTCTCGATCCGTGAAGCTAGAGGACGATCGGCCTATACCACGACGAAGAGCTTAGAGAGGCGCCTCCAGGGGGTACCACCACGTCGAACTCGACAGTGGCTATGTGGGGCGACAACACTTCAAACACGGCAACTTCAGAGTGCCGATTCGAGCTGAATACACGGGGATTGAGGGCGAGGCTTGTACTGACTTGAAGAGGATGCAAATCTCTTCAAAAACCTCCAAAGGATCGGTGAGCAATATTGATTGATTCGAATGGATTTGGGGGAGGAAGGTTCGAAGGGTTTATCGTCGTTCGTTTTAGAGGGAGGCGGCGCGATTTTGACTAACGACGTTTTGACCGACCAATGAATTTTTTTTTGTTTATTTATATTTTTCTTCCAAAAATACACTCTTTCACACACGAATCCCAATCCAGACCCAACGACTGTTGTCCCCAGCTAAATACCCCCATTCTGAACACAATGGGATATGTTTCGAAGGCCCATTCAACTATTTCAGTCAGTTTCCCTTCAAATTAATATATAAAACATTCAATATTCGATTTGAACGTACATTTCAATTTGCCGGGGCCACATACTGATTCTAAAAATTCTCGAAAAATAAATCTAGCTACGTTTTGACGATACGGTCCCAACAAAACTAGTTTCGTCGATATCTAAGATCGTTTGAAAAATGGTCTTTTTTTGGCCGATCCAATTTAACTGTAATTGACCAAAACACATTTCCCTTTGCCACGCTCACATACTAGCTTCAAAAATCATGAAATTTGAAGTCTAGCAATAACTTCACATCCCGGGTCCAACAAAAGTGGTTTCGTCGAATTCCGAGGTCGTTTGCAAAAATGTCTATTTTCACGGGCTATATAAATTCTATAACGACCTTTCTGAAAATTCATTTGGCCATAACTTTTGACTCCCGCTACGAAACTTCGATTTTTCAGATTCGTTGAAAAGATATTCACTAACAGATTTAAATATTTTTGGTTTCACTAAAATCCATTTTATTTCGCACCCGGTATAGTCAGTTAAAGTTTGAATTGAAATTTCGAAACTGCCACGCCATTTCAGGCCTTGTTTATAATTCAAATTAATTATATTCATTTTCAACATCGATTCAAACAAACATTTCATCGTTATTATTTAAAATATTTATTTTAAATACTTAAAATTCACTAAAATAGCCAGTTTATAATTTTTAAACTGCTTTAGATATTCCGGGTTGTTACAATCTCCCCCACTTAAAACTTTTCGTCCCCAAAAAGGAACAAAGTCGAAAGTGGTTTGATTAACTAACTCTACTTTCAATCTGGCTTCCATTCTCCAACTTTTCAATTTATGAGAATTTTCAAATTCTTCAAAAATTTGGCTAACACCCTAAATTTTCGAAAAATTTCGCCATAACCTCCTTTGTACGGGGAGGGGTTTTGAAATTTATTGGGCCGTATTAGGTACCCAATAAATCCTATAAAGCATACACATATTTATAGTGATATATTCTGGTGTTTACAAGGGATCATGTATAGATAATAACTCCAGAGAATAAATTCTCGTCACCCTGTCTAAGCCTGAGGGAGTGTGTATTTTTAATTACTCCAGAGAATAAATTCTCGTCACCTCGTCCCGTGTGGGAAATAAATAATCCATGTGCCGTATCTAATGACTAGAGAGACGTGATTATTGTCAACTCTAGATCCATGTGGGTTTTTTTATTAGTCTGGCAATTTATCGTTATATTTTATATGGTCCATATTAGTCATCAGTTCAACCTGTAATATATAGTCATCGCCATACAAGCCTCTCGCTCGTATGGTAAATCTTCAACCTTGTCACACAAGCTCCAAATGCTTATGTGGTATATGATGAAGTATGCCTATCTTCAAGAAGTATGCCATGTAATGTAGCTCAAAATTAATTGTTACTATCCTATGGCGACGTTTATTCTTACACACAAAACAACCAGCACTCCGCATCCAATGGCATTAACAGGAGTTGATATAATAATAAAATTGCGCATCCAACTCATTAAGGTTTACGTATTTGTCGGGCATGCAAATAAAATCTATACTCAACAGCTAATCCATTTACCTGTTCAAACATATATAATGCACATGTATATAGTTCTATCTATTTTTAACTCAGTTCAATGTGTGATTCAATCGAATAAATTCTACCATTCATTCTCTTATTGATTAATTTAATTACCATTCTAATAATTCAAATCCACAATCACACAACACAAGCAACAATCAATTTGTTTTTAACTTTTCAAATCATACTGATTAATTCATATACTCTTTTAAATCATTCAGACTATATAATTAAAAAGTTTACATCTATGCAAAGAAAACAATAGCAAAGTGGAGAACATGATGGAAATGCAAAATATGGTAAATGTACCTTGCACCAGAATTAATCAGAGATATCCACCCTGCACTTAGGATAGGCTTTCTTAACGCTTTCCTCTGTTTCCCAAGTACAATCTCGCGGATTTCCACTCCATTGCACTTTAACTAAGTGAACCTTTTTGTTCCTTAGCTCTTTGGTTTCTTTGCCAATTATCTTTAGCGGCTCTCTCCTAACTTCCAATTCTGGAGTGATTTCTATATCCTGTTGCGCTGCTTCTTCCACGATCAAGTCTGGATCATGAACGTGCTTTCGAAGTTGAGATACGTGAAATACATCATGCACTCCAGGCAACCAATTAGGCAATTGAACCTTATATGCGAGAGTTCCAATCCGTTCAAGAATAGGAAATGGACCAATGAATTTGGACGCCAATTTCCCTGTTTTACCAAACCGGATAACTCCTCTCATCGGAGTTACCTTCAAATATACATAGTCGCCAACAGCAAATGATATATCTCTTCTTCTCTTATCTGCATAGCTTTTCTGTCGGCTTTGGGCGGCTAGTAATCGTTTCTTAACGAAATCGACTTTGTCTGCAGCAAAGCGAATCATATCAGGCCCCAATACAAGTCTACTACCAGGTTCAACCCAACAAGCAGGGGATCGACACAGTCTACCATACAATACTTCGAATGGAGACATTTTCAGGCTCGCCTGGTAGCTGTTATTATATGAGAATTCAGCCAAATGTAAATGGTCTTCCCACGATCCACCAAAATCAAGAATACAAGCCCGTAATAGATCTTCCAGAATACGATTCACCCTCTCAGTTTGGCCATCTATTTGAGGATGATATGCGGTGCTCAAGTTCAGCTTCATTCCCAATTCTTCTTGGAATACTTCCCAGAATTTACTAGCAAAAATCGGGTCACGATCACCAACGATGCCCATGGGAACTCCGTGCAGTCTAACAATTTCTTTGAAATAAATCTGAGCCAGACTTTGAGCAGTTCTATTCGATTTAACAGGTATGAAATGAGCGGTCTTCGTAAATCGATCCATGATCACCCAAATACTGTCATTTCCTTTCCTGGTTCTGGGAAAACCATCTATGAAATCCATAGAAATCTATTCCCACTTCCCACTTGGAATTTCTAAAGGTTGCAATAATCCAGCGAGCTTTTGCTGATCGCTTTTAACTTGTTAACAAGTAGAAAACCGGCAAACATATAAGGAGATGTCTCGTTTCGTAGATCTCCGCCAGAAAGTGCGTTTGATATCATTATACATCTTGCTCACTCTTGGATGGATACTAATCTTGGCTTTGTGACATTCATCCAATACTTCTCTTCGAAGTTCAGCAATGTTCGGCACACATACTCGGCCTTTCAACCTTAGGATTCCCTCGTCATCTATCTGAAAACTCAAGGCCTCGCCTTTCTGTATTCTTTCCCTGATTTTTTGAATGAAGTGATCATCCTTCTGAAGAGTCCGGTTAGCACGGAACGGGTCGCCAGAAGGAAAAGGAAGAAGGAAATGAACATACAAAGAACCTGTAGAATGTCTCACAGCGCATAGAACAAAATATAATAATAACATACTTGACATAAAACAGGAGAGACAGTGCATAAGCTGAAAATCAGAACTAAACATCATAGCAGCGGAAATCTAACATACAGCTTATTACAACTTTTCAAACTGTCTCAAAGCAAAAGTAAGACAAATGAGGTACACTACTAATGCCCAAGTAGCGACCACCAACGACACAGGGAGAATATGTATATATATAATACGTGGAAGCCTCCTGCCCGCCTCCGAATCAGCTACTCGCGCATCACCAGCTAACCTGTCTCTAGTCTGCTCGTGTGAGCACCCAGAGTAATAAGAGGAGACATAAAACTCTGGGTCAAACATAAAGCCTGGTATGAGCGATAAGCATCTAAAGTGAACAATAACAGGTAGACTAAAACATACCTGAACCTGGACCTGCAACCAAAGAGTTAGCACTACATACTGTACAACACTCTAAGGTATCATATCAAATAGTGTAAAGATACGGAGGTGGGGGAGGTGTGCATGTCATAGGGATGGCAAACAAGCAAACATAGCATCCATCCTCACATCTCTCACTCAGAGCATAAAGCATACGATATTCACCACTTCGATCACCCAACATTCCTTGCTACGATCACTTTGCCCCATGAAGTCATAAATGGCTTCACTGCACTGATAACGTAGCCACAAATCCTTTGCTATGTCCACTTTGCCCCATGGAGTCACAAGAACCCCACTGCACTGGCTCATAGCCTTATCAATCCTTACTATGTCCACTTTGCCCCATGGAGTCACAAGAACCCCACTGCACTGGCTCATAGTCTTACTACGCATCACCTTGCCCCTCGGGTCATAATGACCCTACTGCACTGATAACGTAGTCTTGCTACCATCACCTTTCCCCTCAGGTCATAATGACCCTACTGCACTAATAAGTAGCCATCCTTCATTTCTAGTGGTGGATCGAAGTTATGAACGTCGATAACTCCTTAGCACACGTCCCGCAGCAAAGTCCAACCATGAAGTGAACTCCTTGGTTCCCAACTGGATCCTGAGCTCTAACTTCCCTTATTGGACTACCTTTGCATCTCGGGTTATTGGTCAATACTGTGTCGGGTCGGGTTCCTCCTCAAGCCATCGGTTCGGGTCGGTGTCCTTCATCTGTTCGGGTCGGGTCTCCTTCTGGTGCGGTTCGGGTCTGGCATTCCTTTGTGTTCGAGTCAGATGCTTCTCTTCGGGTCGGGTCGGGTGCTTCCCTTCGGGTCGGGTCGGGTGTCCCTTCTTGGTTCGTGCTTTCGATCCGTATTCATGCTCCCTTCATATGCTCCTATCCGATCCGCTCCCGTGCTCCTGCTCTGGTTCGTCTTCGTGCTTCCGATCCGATCCGTCCTCCTCGATTCGATCCATCCTTCTCGATCCGATCCGTTTTCCTCTATCCGATCCGATCCCAGTTCAGCTAGCATGGCCTTCCTTTTTGCCACTTTTCCCGAGTGTTGGGTTCCGATCCAATCAGATTCTTTGCTCAGTCTACATATCCGATCCGAGCCCCCTTATCCGATCCGATCCGAACCCTGCACTGTTTTCTGAAACTGTTCCAGCAAGTGTTTACGCCATTCGACGATGTTTTCGACCATTCTAACTATTGAAATCAATCACAAAGCATTTCATACAGTCATAGCAACATGGATAATCAACCACAACCATCATTCACATCAATATCATAGGTTAAAATGGATCAAACATACCCAAAATCCCATATTTCCCCTTAAGCATGTTTAGGTGAAACTAATGATAGGATTAGCAAAACTTAACCAAATTAACCCAAATTCATATCAGAGGTCTAAAACATCATTTAGGAATTTATGAACATTTTCCCCGAATTTTACCATGCCTAAATTCGCTAATTAGCACTAATTACCCTTAACTAGCCATAATTAGTGTAAAACTATGCAAATCACTCACCTTAGCCACAAAATAAACTAAGATCTGAAATGATTCTCTGATTTGATGTGAATCTCAATGCCAAACAGCAGCTCCTTTGTTGATTTGGTGAAGATCCTCCTTGATTAGGGGTTGCTAAGCCAAATCCTTGACCAAAAGATGATTTGGAGGTGATTTAGAGGTTAGAGGCCATTTTTAGGGATCCTTGGTGATAAGTGGAGGCTAGAAAACTGAAATGCAATGATTCTCCATCTCATTTCAGCCCTCCCATATCCCTAATCCCGAAATGGGTTATGGGCCTACTCACTAATCACCCGATTTGGCCCGGTTAAGCAGTTTTTCACTATCCGAACCTTGTTTCAGCCATATCTCCCAAACGGTAAGTCCGTTTGGCTATTATGACCACTCTACGGAAAGGTAAACCATCAAACAAACCTAATGGAAGTGGTTTTAGGTCAAAATTCCTTTCCAATCAAAAGTTATGGCCAAAACACTACCAACTAGGGGCAAAATGGTCATTTAAAAATCGACAAAAATCATGAACATGGGAAATGACTAATAGATTTTTCCCAAAGTTACATGACCATACAACTTCACATGGGAAAGAAATAAATATTCTACAAATCTATGATGTGTAGAATACGGGTCATTACACTCTCCCCTCCTTAAGAAATTTCGCGCCCGAAATTCCCTAATCAAGCACACAAAAAGGTCTCGCATGCCTATTAACCATAAAACAACCATCAAACATGCAAAACAAGTAAAATAAGTCTATCCTAGCATGCGGAATAACTAAATTGCAAAGTAAATTTTACCAGACAAAGAATTCTGGATATGCCTTCCTAATGCTCTCCTCTGTCTCCCAAGTACAATCATTCTCGTTCTCGCCCCACTGAACCTTGACTAGCTTCACTGCCTTCCTTCGAAGTTGCTTCGTATCGTGCCCCACAATACGAATCGGCTTGCGGTTCCCAACCGCCTCAGGTTCTACTTCGAAGTCCTCTAACTGATCAGGTGAAATAGTCATATCTGAGTCGTGAACGAACTTCCTTAGTTGGGAAACATGAAACACATTGTGAACTCCTGCCATTTTCTCGGGTAAGCCAACTCTATACGCCAAATTCCCGACTAGTTCAAGAACAGGGAATGGGCCAACAAATCTTGGTGCCAACTTGCCTCTCCTGCCAAATCGTATCACGCTTTTCAACGGAGAAATCTTGACAAACACCAAGTCACCAACGGAGAATTTCAAGTCTCTTCTCCTCTTATCGGCATAACTCTTCTACCTATCCTGAGCAGCTTTCATTCGTTGCTGAATGATCTTAATCTTATCTGAAGTTTCTCTCACCACATCTGGTCCAAGCACAGACTTCTCGCCAGTCTCTATCCAACATGATCGTGAGTTGCACGGTCTTCCGTACAAAGCTTCATATGGAGCCATACCGATACTGGATTGGTAGCTATTATTATATGCAAACTCTACTAGATGCAAATGGTCATCCCATGATCCACCAAAATCTAATATACACGCTCTCAAGAGATCTTCCAATATACGATTCACCCTCTCCGTCTGACCGTCGGTCTGAGGATGATATGCGGTACTGAGATGTAATCTTGACCCTAGAGCCTCTTGTAAGCTCTTCCAAAACCCACTAGTGAACAACGGGTCTCGGTCACTCATAATGCTTTTGGGTACTCCATGAAATCTCACTACCCACTTCATATACAATTCTGCCAACTTGGCTGCCATTCTGGTCGATTTGACTGGTATAAATCTTGCACTCTTAGTCAATCGATCCACAATTACCCAAATGCTATCATATCCCGATCTAGTCCTTGGTAAACCATCGATGAAATCCATCGAGACTTGCTCCCATTTCCATTCGGGAATTTCTAATGGTTGCAATAACCCACTAGGCTTCTTTTGCTCGGCTTTAACTAGTTGGCAATTCATGCATTTGGATATAAACTTCCCAACGTATCTTTTCATCCCTTCCCAGTAGTAAGTCTGTCTCATGTCTCGATACATCTTATTACCACCGGGATGTATAGTCAGTTTTGAGTGATGACATTCTCTAAGCACTTCATCTCTCAAACCATTCACATTGGGCACAACTAGACTTCCCTTCTTTCGAAGCCATCCATCTCGATCAAGCCCATACACATTCATCTCCTCATCGATACCCATCTCTAACTTGGAGATGATTTCTAATAGATTAGGATCGTCCCTCTGGCTGGAACCAATCCGTTCTAACAAAGTGGGTCTGATCGTCAAACTAGCTAGCATGGCTGGATCCAATTCGCACCTTGGTCTGAAATCAAACCCCACGATAAACTCCAGTTGCTTCCATTCAAGAAACATTGCCCCTAAGCTGGCATGTCTCCTACTCAAGGCATCGGCTACCGCATTACCCTTCCCAGGTGTATACGCGATATCAAAATCATACGAAGCCAAGAACTCTAACCATCTCTGTTGACGGAGATTCAGATCTTTCTGAGAGAAGAGATACTTTAACGATTTATGATCGGTAAACAGCTCAAATCTTTTTCCCAAGAGATAGTGTCTCCACATCTTCAGCGCAAATACAATTGCTGCTAATTCCAAATCATGGGTAGGATACTTCTTCTCATGCGACTTTAGCTGTCGACTAGCATAAGCTACAACCCTACCTCCTTGCATCAATACTGCACCCAGTCCGGTACCACAAGCATCCGTGTATACCGTCATCTCTTCATTCCCTTTAGGAATGACTAACACTGGCGCACGCGTCAACCTCTCCTTTAGACTCTTGAAGGCATCCTCACACACTCCGTCCCAGACGAAGGACTGATTCTTCTTAGTCAACTGAGTCAACGGTGCTGCAATCTTGGAGAAATCCCGGATAAACTTACGATAATATCCAGCTAATCCCAAGAAACTTCTTACATCTGTAGCATTCTTGGGTATAGGCCAATCCTGTACCGTAGACACCTTCGCGGGGTCCATGGCAATACCACTCTCTGAAACAACATGGCCCAAGAATCTTACTTCCCTTCTCCAAAAATGACACTTAGAGAATTTCGCTTTCAATTGGTGTTTCCTCAACACCTCCATCACTATTCTCAAGTGTCCCTTGTGTTCCTCCTCTGTCCTTGAGTAAACAAGGATATCATCCACGAACACAAGAACAAACTTATTCAACTGATCTCTGAATACTCGATTCATAAGATCCACAAAATAGGCTGGTGCATTGGTCAACCCAAATGGCATGACCAACCACTCATAAAACCCAGACGGCGTCCTAAATGCCGTTTTCGGAACACTCTCATCTGCTACTCGAAGCTGATGAAATCCTGTCGCGAGGTCCAACTGGGAGAACACTCTTGCTCCTTCCAGCTGATCAAACAAATCATCTATCCGTGGTAGAGGATACTTATTATTCCTTGTCACCTTATTCAACTCGCGATAGTCCACACACAAACGAAGGGAACCATCTGCCTTAGTGGCAAACACAACTGGTGCTCCCCACTCGGAGACACTCCTTCTAATAAATCCCTTCTTCAAAAGATTGCTGACTTGCACCCCGAGCTCTCGCTTCTCCCTTGGTGCCATACGACGAAGTGGCATCACTATAGGTCTGGCATCTTTCACTAAATCAATACGGAACTCAATCTCTCGGTGTGGTGGAAGCCCGGTCACCTCCTCGAAGACGTCCGGATACTGGCCAACCACGGGCACATCTGACAACTCATCCTGCGGGATGTCGAGGGAATTTACAAAACTAGCCATAACCCCATCACTAGGTAGACTACCAAACACTACCCTCCGCCCATCATCCGCCCTCACTGTCACCAAAAAACCCTCACAGTCTACCACCACCCCGTATCTTTGGAGCCAATCGACTCCCAATATAATGCCATACCCAGTAAAGCCCAAAACAAAGCAATCACATACAAACATATATCCATGACTCGATAAGACCAAATTCCTGCAAATCATACTAAGGCTAGTCGAACCACCAATCGGGTTCGTCACAATCAATGGTCTATCGACTATCTCGGGTTCCAGTCCCAACCTATCTACCAGGTCACTAGATATGAAGGAACGGGAAGCCCCAGTATCAAACAAAACTCGAACTGGTACATCATAAATAGAAAGCATACCTTGAATAACAACAATCTTTCCTTTCTCCGCCGCAGTTGGGGCATTCGACGAAGAAGGAACAGCATCAATAGCATATGCTTTCACAATCTGCTTCTCCTTAAGAGGTTGCGGACACTTATCCTTCTGATGTCCCACTTGACCACAGTTGTAGCACTTCCTTTCCGCTGGCTTGGCCCGACATTCCTTAGCATAATGGCCCTTCTTTCCACAGCTGAAGCACTCAACATCCTTCTTGCTCTTTTTCTGGCCACCTTTCGATTGGTCCTGCTTCCTCTTATTCTGAGAGTTATTCTTGCCTCCACCGCCTGCTTGCGGCTTTGGCCCTTCTGCAGATGCAACCTCAGTCTTTGACTTAGGGTAAAGACTCTCTGATCTCAAAGCTTTCCCCACGATCGATTCAAAAGTCTCATCGATGTGGTTGATAAGCCTTTCCCCCAAGTATCCATCCAAACCAGTAATGAACTTCTCATTCTTCTTCTCAGGAGTATCAATGAGAGACAGTCCATACTTCGACAAAGTGTCGAACTCAGCAATATAATCAGAAACCGCCCTCCCATTCTGCTTGAGTTCCAAGAACCTCTTGAACAATATTGACTTCTGGGCAGCTGGAATAAACTTCTCGCTAAAGCGAGCTTTGAACTGAACCCAAGTAACCTGATCCTCTGGAGTAGCTGTTCTAATGGCATTCCACCAATTCATCGCTCGCCCTTGCAGTTGACAAGACGCTAGCCTTCTCTTCATCGCATCCTCGAGACCCAAGTCATCGAAGATACGGTCACAGCTATCCATCCAATCTTGAACATCTGTGGCCGACTCCATTCCATGGAATGGCTTCCCACCAAGATTAGTGTAATCTTTGCACAACTTGGCGAAATCGACCCTAGGCGCCTGCACTACTGGGCCAACACCAACTCCGGGATTGGGAATTGCCCCTTGCACTTCTCTAAGCATGTCTCTCTTGAGGTTAGTAAACATCGCCCTCATGTCAGCGGAATTCCCTTGGTTGGTCCCTCTACCAGCACCACTCGTATCTCGGCTCATCGTCAATCTGAAAAAGGGAAACGATTAACGACCCCATAATGGTGCTAGTGCATTGCGACTTCATCTTTATACTAATAATAGTATATACATACATAGCTTTTGAAAACCAAAATAATCACAAATACGCTCTCTCGTATACGTACCATCTCTCCCTGGTGTCTTTCCCTAGGTTAACTACGCAACCTAGAGCTCTGATACCATGTGTGACGGCCCGCCCCGCACCAACCGACATTTACTCCAAAAGTGCGCTGTACACTTGTCCGGTTAGCACGGAACGGGTCGCCAGAAGGAAAAGGAAGAAGGAAATGAACATACAAAGAGCCTGTAGAATGTCTCACAGCGCATAGAACAAAATATAATAATAACATACTTGACATAAAATAGGAGAGACAGTGCATAAGCTGAAAATCAGAACTAAACATCATAGCAGCGGAAATCTAACATACAGCTTATTACAACTTTTCAAACTGTCTCAAAGCAAAAGTAAGACAAATGAGGTACACTACTAATGCCCAAGTAGCGACCACCAACGACACAGGGAGAATGTGTATATATATAATACGTGGAAGCCTCCTGCCCGCCTCTGAATCAACTACTCGCGCATCACCAGCTAACCTGTCTCTAGTCTGCTCATGTGAGCACCCAGAGTAATAAGAGGAGACATAAAACTCTGGGTCAGACATAAAGCCTGGTATGAGCGATAAGCATCTAAAGTGAACAATAACAGGTAGACTAAAACATACCTGAACCTAGACCTGCAACCAAAGAGTTAGCACTGCATACTGTACAACACTCTAAGGTATCATATCAAACAGTGTAAAGATACGGAGGTGGGGGAGGTGTGCATGTCACAGGGATGGCAAACAAGCAAACATAGCATCCATCCTCACATCTCTCACTCGGAGCATAAAGCATACGATATTCACCACTTTGATCACCCAACATTCCTTGCTACGATCACTTTGCCCCCATGAAGTCATAAATGGCTTCACTGCACTGATAACGTAGCCACAAATCCTTTGCTATGTCCACTTTGCCCCATGGAGTCACAAGAACCCCACTGCACTGGCTCATAGCCTTATCAATCCTTACTATGTCCACTTTGCCCCATAGAGTCACAAGAACCCCACTGCACTGGCTCATAGTCTTACTACGCATCACCTTGCCCCTCGGGTCATAATGACCCTACTGCACTGATAACGTAGTCTTGCTACCATCACCTTGCCCCTCAGGTCATAATGACCCTACTGCACTGATAAGTAGCCATCCTTCATTTCTAGTGGTGGATCGAAGTTATGAACGTCGATAACTCCTTAGCACACGTCCCGCAGCAAAGTCCAACCATGAAGTGAACTCCTTGGTTCCTAACTGGATCCTGAGCTCTAACTTCCCTTATTGGACTACCTTTGCATCTCGGGTTATTGGTCAATACTGGGTCGGGTCGGGTTCCTCCTCAAGCCATCGGTTCGGGTCGGTGTCCTTCATCTGTTCAGGTCGGGTCTCCTTCTGGTGCGGTTCGGGTCGGACATTCCTTTGTGTTCGAGTCAGGTGCTTCTCTTCGGGTCGGGTCGGGTGTCCCTTCTTGGTTCGTGCTTTCGATCCGTCTTCATGCTCCCTTCATATGCTCCTATCCGATCCGCTCCCGTGCTCCTGCTCTGGTTCGTCTTCGTGCTTCCGATCCGATCCGTCCTCCTCGATCCGATCCGTCCTTCTCGATCCGATCCGTTTTCCTCTATCCGATCCGATCCCAGTTCAGCTAGCGTGGCCTTCCTTTTTGCCACTTTTCCCGAGTGTTGGGTTCCGATCCAATCAGATTCTTTGCTCAGTTCTACATATCTGATCCGAGCCCCCTTATCCGATCCGAACCCTGCACTGTTTTCTGAAACTGTTCCAGCAAGTGTTTACGCCATTCAACGACGTTTTCGACCATTCTAACTATTGAAATCAATCATAAAGCATTTCATATAGTCATAGCAACATGCATAATCAACCACAACCATCATTCACATCAATATCATAGGTTAAAATGGATCAAACATACCCAAAATCCCATATTTCCCCTTAAGCATGTTTAGGTGAAACTAATGATAGGATTAGCAAAACTTAACCAAATTAACCCAAATTCATATCAGAGGTCTAAAACATCATTTAGGAATTTATGAACATTTTCCCCGAATTTTACCATGCCTAAATTCGCAAATTAGCACTAATTACCCTTAACTAGCCATAATTAGTGTAAAACTATGCAAATCACTCACCTTAGCCACAAAATAAACTAAGATCTGAAATGATTCTCTGATTTGATGTGAATCTCAATGCCAAACAGCAGCTCCTTTGTTGATTTGGTGAAGATCCTCCTTGATTAGGGGTTGCTAAGCCAAATCCTTGACCAAAAGATGATTTGGAGGTGATTTAGAGGTTAGAGGCCATTTTTAGGGATCCTTGGTGATAAGTGGAGGCTATAAAACTGAAATGGAATGATTTTCCATCTCATTTCAGCCCTCCCATAACCCTAATCCCGAAATGGGTTATGGGCTTACTCACTAATCACCCGATTTGGCCCGGTTAAGCAGTTTTTCACTCTCCAAACCTTGTTTCAGCCATATCTCCCAAACGGTAAGTCCGTTTGGCTATTATGACCACTTTACGGAAAGGTAAACCATCAAACAAACCTAATGGAAGTGGTTTTAGGTCAAAATTCCTTTCCAATCAAAAGTTATGGCCAAAACAGTACCAACTAGGGGCAAAATGGTCATTTAAAAATCGACAAAAATCATGAACATGGGAAATGACTCTAATAGATGTTTCCCAAAGTTACATGACCATACAACTTCACATGGGAAAGAAATAAATATTATACAAATCTATGATGTGTAGAATACGGGTCATTACACTTAGATTCAAGGCTTTTTGGGTGAACAGATATTTCAATGACTGATGGTCTGTATACAGTTCGAATTTCTCACCCAAAAGGTAGTGCCTCCAGATTTTCAAAGCGAATACGATGGCTAACAACTCAAGATCATGAGTAGCGTAATTCTTCTCATGCGGTTTCAGCTGACGACTAGCATAAGCAATCACTTGACCTCTTTGCATTAACACTGCACCAAGGCCTTCTCTAGGTGCGTCAGTCCAGATTTTCAAGTCCTCATTTCCATCTATTATTGTCAACACTGGAGCGGTCGACAGTTTTAATTTCAGCTTCTAGAAAGCTTCCTCACATTCTGAAGTCCAATTGAATCTCGAATATTTCTTAGTCAGTTTCGTTAAGGAACTAGATGTCTTCGCGAAATCCTTAATGAATTTTCGATAATAACTGGCTAACCCAAGAAAACTTCTGACTTCTGTGCGTGTTCGAGGCTGTTTCCAATTCTGAATAGCAGTGATTTTACTGGGATCCACTGAAATTCCTTGCTTTGACACGACGTGGCCAAGAAATTTGACTTCTTCTTGCCATAATATACATTTGGGAAACTTTTCTTTTAAAACATTCTTTCTGAGAATTTCTAACACTTGTTCCAAATGTTTTTCGTGTTCGCTTTCTAAGTTAGAGAAGATCAGTATATCATCAATGAAAACCAGAACAAATTTATTCAATACTCCGCTGAATACTCGGTTCATTAGATCTACGAAATAGGTTGGAGCGTTACATAAGCCGAATGACATTACTAACCACTCGTAGAATAAGTCTGGACCTCTAAATGCAGTTAAAGGAACACACTCTTTGGCAATACGAAGCTGATGGAAACGTGTAGCTAAGTCCA
>JASFAX010001733.1:0-49150 GCA_030737875.1 Allium sativum | reverse complement strand
AAACAGTTTTTCTAAAAAAATTATCTGTTCCGGTAACCTTTGCTCTGATACCACGTGTAACACCCCACGCCCGCTATGGTCACTCAGTAAGGGAATGCCAGAGCATCGGTGGAGTATTTTAGTGAATATAGAACAGAAAAATTACAACAAGACAGATATAAATAGTACTTGAAATTTAAAACATCATCTCATAACAGCGGAAATAAACATGTCTGGTTACATCATAAAACCACGATAAAAGTCAAGTACAATATCCGTCAAAATAAAGAAGTACATAATCCCACTCTCTCATACAATAGCCAGAACAAAAGAAAAGATAACTGGATAACTGGAGCTTTACATCTATCCAAGCTCCTAAAGACTGGAACAGCAATCCGATCAAGCTCCACTACTGCTAGGATCCACCGTAGGACCTGAGGGTTGGGAAAAAGATAAAAACAACGGGGTCAGACATAAGTCTGAGCGAGTCCTATAACTTTAACAATACAATCATTAAAGTAACCAGAGAAGACATAAACTTGACCTACGGTAATATCTGGGGATGAATGGCTACACTAAGCAGCTTGGTAGACTTAGGATAAACTAAGATAACCGTAAAGACGCATCTACCCACCCAAGGATAATTACTAACTGCACCACACCAGTCATTCCTACTTAAAGGTTGATCCCTCCCAAGGACTTAGAAATTTTCCCCAGTAGTTTCGTGTACTCCTAGCCCACTACATAGGTGCCGTCTGCCCCTATCTCCACTAGGTGTACTTAGCAATTTTACCCAGTAGTTTCGTGTACCCCTACATAGGTGCCGTCTGCCCCTATCTTTATTAGGTGTACCCACTACTCCCCATCGATCGGCTCCCTACCGTAGATACCCATGCTGGTCCCACAATGGGGTGTATCATTCCCCAAGGTGGCCACCTGATAATATCAACGGTGCACGGCTTTATATCTACACGATGCAACAACGGCTTATCTACCAGCCCGGGCCCACACACGCATATGAAACCCGTTGGACTTGCGTTGCCACCGCTAACCCGTTTTGGCCTCTTATAATCAAGCCCAATATGCGTGTCCCGTCACTCGACATGGGTCGAGCCCACAAAGATACGTTTGGGATATTGGTTGAAATGGGCTCCCACAAGCTACCCACCTAAGCTTGTCACATATCTAGTGTATCCCACTTAACCCTTTAATCATGTTTAATTACATGTTTCCACTTGGTTAAGTATTCTAATCGTATTTTCTATTGCCACCCAAGGCAACCCACTAGATTCCACATGCCACCCAAGGCAACCACTAATTTTCCACATGCCACCCAAGGCAACCACTTAACCCCTCATGTCCCACTACATGCTAATATGGTTAAGTGTTTCTTAATTAATTAAGACCGTGATCTCCCATAAAGACCTCCCACATTAGACTGGCTGCTATGACCGCCTGGTTAAGCCGGTAGGGTCCGGGCAGTCTTACGTCATAACAGAGTCTAACCTCGTGTCTTTACTTTAATCACGTATTTAATTTATGGCTAAGACCTCTCACATTGGGCTGACATTTGTAGCAACTGGTTAAGCCGGTAGGGTCCGGGCAGTTTTACACTACAAATGAGTCCAACCTCGTGTCTTAGTCGATTAATTACACCTAATTAATCACCCCCATATTAATTATCCCTAATTAATATCAAGTTTTTCATAACATGGGTAGACCTAACTCAATAGGTAAATTCCCATGGGGTAGACCTAACTCAATAGGTAAATTCCCACTTATGTTAATTTATTTTTATGGTATGCTTAATCATACCCAATCATACTTTTATTAACATATTTACCAACCCCATCGTTCCCCACGTAAATCGTTCTCATTTCATGACATAATAAAGGGGAAGATCCATCACAAATATCATGGGTTCAGCATATAACTTTGTCATGGGTTAAGAGGATGTCAACTTGCATATATGAGCATATATTAACCCAACTACATTTAACCCAAACTTGCATATTATCATACTCATAACTTGCATAACATGTTGAACATGCATTTAAGCATACACATAACTTGCATAAGCATTCACATACTTGCATAAGCATTCACATACTTGCATAAGCATGCATAACTTGCATATCATGTCATTTAAGCATATACATATCTTGCATAAGCATTCATATACTTGCATAACTTGCATATCATGTTAACTTGCATTTAAACATATACATAACTTGCATATGAACTTGCTTAACTCACTTTGTTAAACATGCATAAATCCACTTATTAAATATGCATAAACCCACTTGTTAAACATGCATAAACCAACTTATTAAGCATGCATAAACCAACTTATCAAACATGCATAAACCCACTTGTTAAACATGCATAAACCAACTTATTAAGCATGCATAAACATGGAAAAACATAGAGTAACATATCATTACAAATGATTCAAACTCACTAATCCGCATTTAAGACCATAAGTCTCATTACACCCAATCTACTTACTTTAACAATTGATGTTAAAGTGATAGAAACTCACCAAAACCAAGATTAGCAAACTTATGAAGTGGAATTAGTTGCTAAATATGAAGATGGTGATGATTAGAGATTGATTAGAGAGTGATTAGCTTGCAACTTCCTTCATAAACAAGTGGAGGCTCCTTCTAAGATTTAATTTGGCGGCATGAGGCCATCATTTCTATTTTTAGTATGGATCAGGGTAGGTTTAGGGTGTATTTATAGATTAGGAGAGTGTTTTAGGCCCTTAGATTAACCCTAAATTAGATTAGGTCCGTTAGATTTAGGAAATCTCTAGAACCCAGCCCAGCCCTAGCCAGAAAACCAAATCTGGTGCACCCAACCTTCTGGCTCGAGACGCCGTGTCGACAGGCAAGTCGACTCCCCCTGTCGACAGGCCTGTCGACAGCCCTGTCGACATGGTCAGGGCGGGAATTTTTCCGCCTGGCCCCGCTGGTTCTAATTTGAAATCCGAATTTAAATTTCTAAATCTGTTTTAAGCTTTAATTTTTCTGAAAACTTCATTGGGCCTTTACTGGGCCATACGGACTCCGATTCTCGAAAACTCGGACTCTATTTCGCGTATTTTTCCGAGACGAACGCAATGACGCAGCCCGTTACCCCCAATTCCCCCATCTGAGATTATTTATCCTGAAATTAGTGAATTTTAGTATTAACTAAAATTCTGGGTGTTACAACTTTGTAATTTAAAATATTAGTTCAACCCACATTTCTATTTCCTTCCAATTTTACATTCGAATTATATTTTAAATCCTCGAATGTGCTACTTCTTTATAAACATCGTTTATAAAATCTACTTTATGTTTCATTTATTAAAAGTAGTTTTTACCTTTAAATTTCTATTTGGATCAGTTTCTAAAAAAATATTCTATATAAAATTTATTTCAACTATAACGAGTTCTTGTATTTCAAATTTTCACTAAATGGATTCTAATTACTCGATTATCGCTCTAATTATTATTAATTAAATAATAATTCATTTCCACATTTTTATCTGAAAATAGAAATACTTTGCTTGATCATTTACTATTAATATAATAGTTAATCTCTCTTTTAAATAATAATCCACTTCCTTAAAAATACAATAGTCGTCTTTACTTTCATTTCTATTTACAAATGTGGTTTCTAAATAAATATCTTAAATTCCCTTTAAACATATTATATTTAAGATTTTATTTTAAAAACCCATATATTATTTTTTTCTATTTTTTTTGACATTCAAGAATATCTAAAATAAGAGTCCAATGTTAATACACATCCAAACAAATCATCAAATGTCACTGGTGATAAATCATACCATATATCAGCATATATATGAAACAAATAACATAAATGTTGAGGAATCCAGTTAGATCCCTCCAACCTGTTTTTCCTACATCCACAGATGTTAGTAACCAATAATAATACCCATCCTGCTTCGAGGCAGGATATCGTGGTATAGAAGGTAATCCACTATATATGTTGTGGGGGCGCATAGGGAAATCACCTGCTAATGGTACTGCGGGCATCCACTAATGGTACTGCGGGCATTATCCAATCACCATTATTATTATTATATAATATTATTACATAATATTATCACTTTATATCAAGAAATTATCATCCAGTAAGCAAGCGATAAAATTTGAACTATTAAAAATAGTTCCCAATAATTTAACTGAGTGAGTTTAACTCACCTTGATTTTTCCTTAGCTGCATATTCCATTAAATTTCCATATCAACGTCTATGAATCATCACGAATAAATTCCTTTGATCCTATGATTACTTAATTTAATTAACGATTAACAAGTTAAATTAATTATTCTATTTTTTTTTAAATAAGACGTATACCTCACTGTTTGAAGCCGACTCAGAAATTCATGATCTACTTTATTGAAACAACCCTAAGAGTGCAACATCCCACTCTGGCAATTTATCAAACATTTCATCGATGCTCCATTCTCATCACACATAGCCACTTCCATCTCTAAAAACCCCATCAGTCTCACTGTATTCAAACACCCTCTCAAATCAAAGCCATTCCTGTCACTTGAACTCCCACCATTCCCATCCATAGACCCAAACTTCCCAAACCATTCAGCAGCCTTGTTTCAACAGTCATCTTCAGACTGTCCAACCAATGCCCACTGTCGAACACAACATCTTCCCAAAAATCACGAAACACATCACGCTCCCCAGCTACTCACTGTTGAACCTCAAATCAGTACATCCTTGACACTGTCGAACCCCTTCCAGCTTGTTCAATAACCACCGCACCATTTTCCAGTCACGTTTTCACCACTCTAGAACCAGAACCGAACTCCCCCATACTCCAATGTCGACTCCACAATTTCACTCAATACGGTATCCACACATTCGAACTCCAGTTCGACGTAAGTTTCCCCAAATCACACCATTATACCTATCCCCCTTCTTCAATCGAGATGATTCAGAATGAAATTTGGAGCTTCAAGGCCCACGGCGGTTTCTGCAGCGGTTTCTAAATCGAGACTCGATTTTACTTTCTCCCTTTTTTTTGTTCGGAAGAAACGCAAAAGTTGAGGGAGTGACTGATGGAAAAGGGAAGCATAGGCAAAGGCTTTGATTTTTTTTGGTGGTTTGGAATGAGAGAATCGAACAGAGGGAAAAGAAGAAGCAGAGACATGAATGTCTTCTAATTCGAGAATAGAGAACTAACAAAAGGAGCTGCTTCTTATATAGGTGAGGATTTTGACGATAAGAACAACGTCAGTTTTCCAGACGTACTGGTAGGTTAGGCGTTGACGATAGAGAAGAAGTAGGCTTACAAACTTCTTTCGGTAGGAAGGAATAGATTTCTAGCTGAAAATTAGCCTGCGATGAGAGAGAGATAGGTCTGCTAAATTATTTATTTTTATTTTATTTGTTGATGTGAACCGATGTAAATCTTATTTAATAAAAATACTGCGTTGTTTTCTAACTCCTTATTTAAATGCAACAAATGACATTTCTGGGGTTATACCACTATTCTGGACTCACTGGAACAGGTTTCGAAGTCCAATTTGATCGTATGGTGAAGATATAAATTTAAACTGACGATTAAAATTACATTCGATTTAATTATTCCTCGACATTTACTGATTGTATGTTAAATCGATAAATTTAAATGTTTGAAATACAATACCCGGCAACAAACTATTACTGATCCAATGGAATTTATTTCATCAAAATCTAAAATCGCTTGAAACATCACCCTTTTCACATATAAAATGAATTGATGATACACACTTATATTTATCAAATGAAAATATTCTTATTTAATAAATTAAATAAATAAACTCCATATAAATCCCCAATTTAAATTCAAATCAAATACTTAATCGTTTTAAATCGTTCAGTGTTAACTGTCGAAAAATACGGGATGTTACGTAAGCGATACAAATTAAAATGTGGTACGCACATATGTTTTGTTAAATTGTGCGGAAGTTGAACCATTTGTTAGGTAATACTAAATTCATGTACAATTCAATTATGTATACATATATATTTATTTGTGTCTATTAATAAAAAAGGAACATAACACATATATGCAGTATCTATGAATCACAACATCCGTTTGGTGATATCAATAAAGAATCTACTAGATGGTTTTCAGACTATGTTCATGATCCAAAAAACTGTGTTGTTAACGAAGTATTACGACATCTTGCTATCGGTCCAAAAAGAAATGTCAAAACTTATCCAATATACTTTGTCAATGGATTTAAATTCAACACCAATGATTACAGAGCTGAAAAATTAACGTATAACAGCGGTGTATTTGTCAAAGGTAGTGATGATCCAGAGGAGCATATAAAAGATTTTTACGGTGTCTTAACACAAGTTGTAGAGTTGACATATTATGTTCAGCCCGTAGAGAAAATTTACCTGTTCAAATGCAATTGATTTAGCAATGTTCCTGGTTCTAGAATCAACATGCACAAAGATTATAAGCTAATCGAAATAAGGCATACGTCGCATTACTATAAGTATGATCCTTTTGTGTTAGCTAAGCAAGCATTACAAGTCCATTTTGCTCCGTATCCATCCTTAAAAAATGATAAAGCAGATTGGTGGGTTGTTTTTAAATCAAAGGCAGTATTTATATTTGATGGAAATAATATTCCAGACGAAGCAGCGTATCAAGCGGATCTTGAGCCAAATACTGAAATAATAATAGCTTATGACATTGATGTAGGGTCGTTGAATGATGAAGCGAATGTATTAGTAGATGCATTTGTAAGGACTGAAGAAAACGATATAGAGTATGAGACCGAGTCTGGATCCGAAGATGATGAAGACTGAGATTTTGTGGTTATGTTATGTACTATTATGAGCTATGTACTATGTTATGTATTATTCTGAGTTATGCAATAATATTGATGTTGATTGTTCTTAGCTATAAATTTACTTACGTTCGTTACTATTCTGATTTATGTAATGATAATGTTGACTATGTATTTTATTCAGTATTGTTCTTCTCATATACGATTTATGTTATGATAATGATGACTGATGTTAAAAATTCAAGTTATATTGTATGCACATTACATGACTGTAACAGATATGTCAGATTATAAACGACGACGATCGAGGAGTACATCTCAGCCTACTTGCTACGACCCGATATCCCCCTTACGGGAAATCACGGATTGAGTTGAGGACAAGCCACATCAGAACGCAGACAGAAGAACATTTCATTGTATATTACAACAATTACATCAGAATATAAGAATATATAGAGAATGAATAAATATTACACAGAAAATATCAGAGATTTAAATTACATTTAAATACATCGCAGCGGAAAAGTAATACAATACACAACAAGTAGTAGTACACGGATACAGAGCTTTCCGAGTATCGTCCTAGCTGTAAATAAGGATCCTGTTAATATAAATCTGCAAAACCAAAACTACTAGCTTCCCGTGTCAAAATAAGGGCACCCAGAGTTTAGGTTAAAACAATGAACTCCAAGTCAGTAATGTGACTGGTGTGGGAACTAAAACAGTTATTTATCTTTATTTTAAAGTTAGGTAAATCAAGGGACCACGCCGTATAACACAGAACGGGTTTCTTCCCAAGAACACCAGTGCATAAAACAAACAGCGCAATGCTAAATAAAGAACAATGAAGCTATTATAAGACCCAGGTCCCATCACACAATGCAACGCAAACCGGAGGATAGGGTTTTTACCTTATAATAGACAAAGAATGCTTGATACGCTAAATTTCATGTTTAATTCTTAATTAGACTCCAACCGTAAATTAGTAAGAGAACGATTCCCTAAGTATTAACCCCGAAGGCCGAAACCAACATCAGATTAATACCCAGAAAACCACCTATCTTATCTCGTTTCCAGTTAGTTTCTGATTTTATATACAATCATAAATATCAATCATAGGCGACATGAGCGTTCCATGCCACTATGTCGCCATATATAGGTTTACAATCAAAACCGCACATGTCACGTATTGGAAGTTGAATTTCCATCTGTGAACCGAGGCAAAAGATAGTCCTCTACCGATTCGAGACGCTCTAGCCCGTGTCTCAGGTCAGAGCTCGAGTGACCTTTGGATTGTCAGGGCCGGTCCACCGATGTCGATTAAAATGCCTGTACACTGCGTTTCTGCACCCTTTGGGGTGTCAATGAGCCAACAAATGACTCCATCGGCTTCACATAATGTAATGACCCGCATATTTTGAACGGTCGAATAATGAAGTTATTTAATTATTTAAATAACAAATACATTAAATAAACGACAGTTGAACGTATAAATTATAATAATAATTATAATCGAGCCTGTAACGACGCGGCAGTTCGTTATTTGGTGAGTTGAACTTCAACTGAATATACAGAAGCCGTTTTAAGTCAGATTTCTGTGAAACAAGAAACGTTAGGAGCTAGTGAAGTATATTTTTCTAGTAGAAGAGAAGAATCGAGATTTCGTTGTGTAGATTGTAAGTTATGTCCAAATCAAATATTCAGAAAAACAGCGGTATATTCATTCGTGGCCATAACGGTTATTCAAATATATTTAAATAACGGTTTTGAATTTAGACAAGGTTCTTTTGGGAAATAGCGATAATTTAATTTTTAGAATTTTACTGTAATTTTTAATTAATTAAATAAGAAACTTTTTATTTGGAGTGTTGAGCACCCTTAATCAGCGATTTGGAGTATTGAGCACCCTTAATCAGCGATAACTTACGTATGGATGTAAACTAGGCCACGTTTCATTTCGTTCTCAGCCACTTACTTTCACCAAAATATCTTCCTTCACTTGCTTATAAATAGAGATCCCAAGGCCTTAAGACCTAATTACCATTCACTCCAAAGGAGCCGCCACTTCATTTAAACATTACCAGCAAAACCAAAATCGTTCCTTTCATAAGAAAAGAAAATCAAAATAAAAG
Organism: Allium sativum; assembly: GCA_030737875.1. Lineage (NCBI taxonomy): Eukaryota > Viridiplantae > Streptophyta > Magnoliopsida > Asparagales > Amaryllidaceae > Allium > Allium sativum. Next base: position 40,214 of record JASFAX010001733.1, on the reverse strand, counting down.
CCGAAAATCAAATCGCGATTCTATTCCTGGAGCTCGACCGATTCTGGAGCATCACGATCTCGAACATCCGACTTTTCCTGAAGCTCGAACAATCGATCTGGAGCAGCTGACATCGACGTTGGGCGACTGGAGCTGGGCCGTGAGTCTGATGTGAGTTCGACTTGATTTCTGGAGGGTGTGATATGTTGGTATCAATGGCGATCTGGATTGTGAACTGGAGCATTGCGAATCAAAGAAAAAGCTGCTGTCTTCGAAGGTTTGTTCGAAGAATCGAACTGTAGCAAATTGAGTTCTGTCTGGTAATGAACGTGAGGAAGGGTGTACTATGTGGCTTTAACAGGTAGAAGGGGATGTGAAGACATGTGTAGCAGTGAAGAGTTTGGCTCGGTGTTCATTACTGTGCAAATGTGAAACGTTGAAAACGAAGAGAGCATTTCAATGAAGTGTGGTTTTAACAAGGAAGCACATATCGGGCTTTGGGGTTCGTGAGTTTGATGATGGGCTGATAGGTTATCTATTAGGCCCATATATAAAATAAATAAAAAGAAGAAGAATTCAAGAGCAGGAAGTGGGCCGGTCAACAGAAGTCAAGGCCTAGAAAAGAAAAGAAAATGAAAACAAGTTGAGAGCGTGGAGGCAAATGGAGGGTGTTCTTCATTGGAGCATGCTGAGATGTCATGAATTACAGAAAGAGCATGGTGGGCGCAAGTTTGTTATATCATGGGTCGGGAAAATGGGATCCGACAGGATTGAATGAACGGAAACTACACTGGAACTGAGTTAGAATTTATTTACAAAATAAATTGTGTGATCAGAATCGACAGTCGTAAATCGTATTTAACGGTTAACACGCCAAAGTGAGTAAAACTCACTAACTCTTTTCAATTTATATTTCTATATAAATTGTACTTTATTTTTGATAACTGTTGATTGATTGCTATGTATGGATAATTTGGACTGTTAAATAGATTTGATTGAAAACGTAGATATAGTTATATATAGAAAACCATCAATCAAATATGGATTCTGATTATCAGTATATTTCATGTTGGGAAGAAATTGATGTATATTATACTGTGTAACATCTGTGGATGCAGGGAAACAGGTTGGAGGAATCCGACTGGGTTCCTCAACAATTATTTTACTGTTTTCATATATTGTGATATATGTTGTGATTTATAATCTGTTATTGATTATGGATGTTAGAACGATATTGATCATCGTTGTTTGATATTTTGAATATCATAAGAAACCCTGAGTTGTAAAAAGGAATATTTCAATATATATTGAAATAAAGGAATTTTATAAAATCACGGGATTTTATAAAAGGAAAATATTTATAAAACGAACACGGTTTTGTTAAAAAAGGAAATTATTTATAAAACAAATAGAGTTTTATAAAAGGGATATTTATTTAGAAAATAAATAGAATTGAAAAGGGGAATATTTATTTAGAAAATAAATAGAATAAAGAAATATTTATTTAGAAGATAAATAAAACGTTATAAATAGAGAATATTTGTAACGGTAAATAGAAGTTATAAATAGGAAATATTTGTAACGGTAATTAGAAGTTATAAAAAAAGTGAATAGATGTAACGGTAAAGAGAAGTTATAAATAGGAAATATTTGTAACGGTAATTAGAAGTTATAAAAAAAGGGAATAGTTGTAACGGAAAATAAACGTTATAAAAAGGAAATTGACGAGATATAAAAGAGATAATCGAATAGAGTTAAATCGAATTTAGTATTCGAAGGAGCTAATCGAATTTAGTTATTTGAAAAGAGTTAATTGAATATTAGTTATTCAATTAGAGATAATCAAATAAAGTTAATCGATTAAAGATAATCAAATAAAAGTTAATCGAATTAGTCGAAGTAAGTTAATCGACTATTAGTTAGTCGAATGTTAGTTAAGCAAATAAGAGTTAATTGACAATTAGTTAGTCGAAGATTAGTTAATCGAATATGAGTTAAACAAATAGGATTAATCGAATTAGAGTTAATCGAATCAGGGTTAATTGAATATTAGTGATTCAATTAGAGTCGATCGAATATAGTTATTCGAGATAGAGATAAAACAGACATAGTTATTAGGGTAAGTACCATTTAGCACGACTGCTAGCGTAATTCACAGGGCTGCAGATAGCCTACGGCGATCGGATATTTCCTGAGGGAATCAGGCGTAACCATTGTGATCGCTGCGATCTAGAGTCAAGCGAATAGAGTTAATCGAATATTAGTTATTCGAATTAGAGTAAATCAAATAAAGTTAATCGATTAGAGTGAATCAAATAGAGTTAATCGATTAGAGTTAAAACAGACATTGTTATTAAGGATGAAGTTAAATCGAATATTAGTTATTCGAAATAGAGTTAATTCAGTAGAGTTAATCAAATAAGAGTTAACAGTTAGAGTAAAGTAAATAGAGTTAAACGGAGTTAAATAGAGTTAGTCGAATAGAGTTCAAACGGAGTTAAATAGAGTTAGTCGAATATAGTTTATTCGAATAGAGTTAAAGGAGTTATCGATTAAGTTTAATCGAAAGGAGTTATCGATTATAGTTTAATCGAAAGGAGTTATCGATTATAGTTTAATCGAAAGGAGCTATCGATTAGTTTAATCGAAAGGAGATTATCGAATATATCGTATTCGAAAGAAAGAGATCGAATATAGCTTATTCGAAAGAGAGAGATTTCGAATATAAGTTATTCGAAGAGAGATAATCGAATATAGGTTATTTGAAGAAAAGTTAATCAAATAGAGATTTACTCGAAAGAGAATTATACGTCGAATTCAATTATATCGAATTCGGGAAAGTAATATTTACTTTTCAGTTTTTAAATCAAGAGTATACACTAATAAATTAGAGTTATGTTTAATTATTCGAATTAAACGATAACGGTTATAATTGAAGTTAGATATTTTGAAAATAGGGATTAAAACGTTATCATTACAATCAATGTTTTCAATAAAGAAGTGGATTCATAAATTGAATCCGAGAGTTACGTAAAGAAATTGTTAAAGGTTTAAAGGATAAACTGTTACTACTTTGAAGTTATAACGTTGTTCAGTTAAGGTCTGAGAGGTAATTATACCCCAACTTGATTGACTTCCTTCTTAACTAAGGAATGGTAAGGTTCGATAGTGAATGATGGTTAAGTGAATTCAGTAAATGGTTTGAGTTGGCATAGCGATGTTTTATTTAAACATCAGTTTAAATCCAATAAAGGAACTTTGGACATGTTTTCCAAATAAGAAATCAGAAATGTTTCTAATATAGAAAACAGGAAATGGAAATGTTTTCCATTGATAATAAAGTATATTTTCTAAAATTAGAAAATAAGAAATGTAGAATATATGGAAACAGGGGATAAGTAAATTAATGAACTAAAGAGACAAATGTTGAATGATGATTGATTGATATAATTTCCATCTGGAAATAATATCGTTGTTTACACATGAGTTTTCCTTTGATAGTTAAATCACAGACTATCAATGTTTTGACCATTTTACGTTGTTAATATGGAGAGACCGGTTGGATTATTGTCCAAAGAACCACTCTATATTGGCATAATGGTTGCGAATCATATATGCTAAAATATTGAAGACGGAGTAAAGTGCAAGGGCTGTTGTATAAATCTTAGATAACAATGGACTAAGACAGATGTACTGAATAGTGCCTTCGGTTTCGTTCAGTCCCAGAACGAACGTAAATGGACGAATGTCTGACAAAGTATTTCCAATGATCGAATGGGTTGGTCTGTATAAATATATATGGTTGCAACGGATTTATCCCTTAGCATAACATCCAGGATATTTGTATAAACCAACTAATGATTTACGGATCTGATAATGTGGCATTCAAAGTGATCGTGTTATAAATGAATGGAAAGTAAGCGTAGCTTCTAGCCTCAAATACGGTAAATGACAGAAATCGGGCAGGCAGCATGACTAAGTCGGTCGCACCGAAGTAGGGTGTATAATCACCTATCTAGAGTATATTCATTTGCTTCTTTTAATCTATCAATGTTGTCCCATATATATACGGGAAACGGTTGCTGATCCCAACCGTTGGTGATGTACATTCGATACACTCAAGCGAAATGAGTGGTCGGTCATGTGTGGCTGAGTTGCAAGATGTTCTTGTTGAACTCCAGTGTATCGTTCCTAGAGTACACTGATCGGAAGGTGGTTCCATACCTTGTCATAGTTGGAAATCCATTACCCAATACGTGCTTGCGGTTCTGATTGTATACTATATTTGTAGAACGTGAGATGAAAGCGTTTCTGCTAGATTGTTATCTAATTGCATTTAGACATTATTATAATATCAGAATGATATTGCTTTATAAAGTTGTTGGATTCTCATAAGGGAAAAACCCGTTCCGTTATGCGACGTGGTCTTATGAGATATCTTTTACTTGTTCAAACTGTTTTAAACTGTTTTGCTCACACCAGTCCATGTTGCGTGCTTTGCTTGTGTCGCATGATAGGGGGTTCTCGCTTTTCGTTAGGTGGCGAACGGGAGACTCTTACATGACTGACCCGAAGTTTATTTGTTTGTTTCCCTAAACTCTTGGGTGCCTAATTTTGTACGGGCAGTCAAGTAGTCGGGATTTTACAGATACACTTGGAGAGCTTGGAGCAGGAGGCTTCAGGATTCTATAGCTATTATTATTTCCGTTGTTGTTGTAAGTGCTGTACCCTGATAAGTGCTATTGTATATATATATCTGTTTGTATTTCAAAAGTTATGTTATATTTTATTCGTTCCGCTGTGAGATTCGTGTTTACTCTGATGATGATGTTCTTCTTCTTCTTCTTCTATTCTATAAGTTCTACCTTATCTATCCTCACCCTCTATCTTCTTTCTATTAGTTTCTTGAATTTCAAGTGCAATTTGGGGTTGGACTTGTGTTATTTAGTCAGCTCAAATTGGACCGGATTTTCGGGTCATTACAGTTGGTATCAGAGCATTGGTTTAGTTATTACCTTGGCTCTGTGGCGTGATTCAGTAGAGATGGGATTAGTAGTATCCTAGACTGAATTTGAGTGTATATATACGAGTGCGTATTTGTTAGTTAATATAAAGTGATTTATATTATGGAGACTCAATGGTTGAGTGGCTTATGGATTCTGGACGATCAGTTTGATCCACTGTATCGGTAGGAGTTTTATAAACACTTGAACACGATGAACCACATAGTATGTTTTGATATAGTATATTGGTTGTGTTGGATTGTTATTATAATCGAGTAAGATTATAAAAAAGTGAAATGGTTATAAGTAACTAATCAGAATTCATATAAGTAAAGTATATGAAATAAGATGAAGTAATTCTGAATTTAAATCAGATTTGGAATTAAAATAAGGAAATTTTAAGTTCCTGCGAGTTTTTGAAAACGTTTTTCAAATTGAAGGTGATATAGTATTGAACTCACTTTGATAGCTGGAAAATAGATTCCGATGGTGAAGCATGCCATCATCGATGTTCATTTTCGAGTTCTTAGTGACGGATTACTACCAAAGATTTTGTTTTCAAATTTGGTTTGCGAAAACAAGGTGTTCAGAAATTCAAAGGTTTTTGAATTGTGATTATGATTTCAAATTGATTTGAAATAAAACCCATGGATTTAAATTCTAGAATTTAAAATTTAACTTGTGAAGTTAAGTAGAATGAGATGTTAAAAGTTAAGTAAAACTGAATTGGATTAGAGAATAATCTGTTATGGAATTGGGTTGATGAGTTAAGAATTTGAAATTTGATATTGGGGATCGAATGAAATTCGATTTGGATGTGAGGATATGAACTGATTGGAATTAGATTGAGATAACACTGGTATATGCTGAGTTGATAGCATATGGAAGTGATAGAGTTGATATGCCGACAAAAAGGTACCAGTTTATATTTGATATGTGTTTGAGATTTTGATGAGCCGAATTGGCAAGCCGCTTGGATGTTTGATTTTATTTTGGTTGGAGAAGGCCTAGAGAGGCGAGTGGTGATTTGTCATATTAACCAATACGAAGAAGGTTATGGCGAAATTTTCCGAAAATTTAATGCGTTAGAAAATTTTCAAAATTTTTGGAAATTTAGTAAGTTGGAAAGGATTAGTATTCTAATTGAAATTAAATGATTCAGTTGAAACTGAAGTTGAGAAGTAAACTAATAGATGGTTAAATCTAGTTAGTAGAGTTAGTAACATTTTCCTAGCTTAGCAACTTCGAGGACGAAATTATTATAAGGGGGGAAGAATGTAATGACCCGCATATTTTGAACGGTCGAATAATGAAGTTATTTAATTATGTAAATAACGAATATATTAAATAAATGACAGTTGAACGTATAAATTATAATAATAATTATAATTGAGCCCGTAACGATGTGGCAGTTCGTTATTTGGCGAGTTGAACTTCAACTGAATATACAGAAGCCGTTTTAAGTCAGATTTCTGTGAAACAAGAAACGTTAGGAGCTGGTGAAGTATATTTTTCTAGTAGAAGAGAAGAATCGAGATTTCATCGTGTAGATTGTAAGTTATGTCCAAATCAAATATTCAGAAAAACAGCGGTATATTCGTTCGTGGCCATAACAGTTATTCAAATATATTGGAATAACGGTTTTGAATTTAGACAAGGTTCTTTTGGGAAATAGCGATAATTTAATTTTTAGAATTTTACTGTAATTTTTAATTAATTAAATAAGCAACTTTTTATTTAGAGTATTGAGCACCCTTAATCACCGATTTTGGGGTTTCACAATATGAGTTAATCTACCGGTATTATTACATATGTGGGATCGTGACACCGAGCTCATCACAACGGTATACTTATTTCTGTCGTTGGCCGTCCGGATGAGGACAAAACTTCATATAGAAGGGTCAGCAGAATGTCAAAATAAACATCCTAACTTACGTATGGATGTAAACTAGGCCACGTTTCATTTCGTTCTCAGCCACTTACTTTCACCAAAATATCTTCCTTCATTTGCTTATAAATAGAAATCCCAAGGCCTTAAGACCTAATTTCCATTCACTCCAAAGGAGCCGCCACTTCATTTAATCATTTCCAGCAAAACCAAAATCGTTCCTTTCAAAAGAAAAGAAAATCAAAATAAAAGCCGCAAATCAAATCGCGATTCTATTCCTGGAGCTCGAGCGATTCTGGAGCATCACGATCTCGAACCTCCGACTTTTCCTAAAGCTCGAACAATCGATATGGAGCAGCTGACATCGACGTTGGGCGACTGGAGCTGGGGCGTGAGTCTGATGTGAGTTCGACTTGATTTCTGGAGGGTGTGATATGTTGGTATCAATGGCGATCTGGAGTGTGAACTGGAGCATTGCGAATCAAAGAAAAAGTTGCTGTCTTCGAAGGTTTGTTCGAAGAATCGAACTGTAGCAAATTGAGTTCTGTCTGGTAATGAACTGTGTGGTTTGCATTGATATGGGAGTGCGACAGAAGCAGGGTGTCTTTGTTTTGGGGTGACGTGAATAGGCTATAGATTGCAAACATTAAATGGAGTGGAGAAGTTGAAGCCAAAGGGAGCACGCATGGATTTACAACATGGAAACAAAGAAGGCAACGTTGAAAACAAAACGACGGGAACAAGACACTGAAATGAGGCAGTGGGGTGAACTAAATACATAAGAATCGAACGAGGGCGTGTATACTGTGAAGAAGCAGAAGAGATAAAGAGATTGACCTGACTGTTTTGACAGTAATCACCGATTTAAAATGAACGTGAAGAAGGGTGTACTGTGTGGCTTTAACAGGTAGAAGGTGATGTGAAGAAATGTGTAGCAGTGAAGAGTTTGGCTCGGAGTTCATTACTGTGCAAGTGTGAAACGTTGAAAACGAAGAGAGCATTTCAATGAAGTGTGGTTTTAACAAGGCAGCACGTATCGGGCTTTGGGGTTCGCTAGTTTGATGATGGGCTGATAGGTTATATATTAGGCCCATATATAAAATAAATAAAAAGAAGAAGAATTCAAGAGTGGGAAGTGGGCCGGTCAACAGAAGTCAAGGCCTATGAAAAGAAAAGAAAATGAAAACAAGTTGAGAGCGTGGAGGCAAATGGAGGGTGTTCTTCATTGGAGCATGCTGAGATGTCATGAATTACAGAAAGAGCATGGTGGGCGCAAGTTTGTTATATCATGGGTCGAGAAAATGGGATCCGACCGGATTGAATGAACGGACACTACACTGGAACTGAGTTTTAATTTATTTGCAAAATAAATTTTGTGATCAGAATCGACAGTCGTAAATCGTATTTAACGGTTAACACGCCAAAGTGAGTAAAACTCACTAACTCTTTTCAATTTATATTTCTATATAAATTGTACTTTATTTTTGATAACTGTTGATTGATTGCTATGTATGGATAATTTGGACTGTTAAATAGATTTGATTGAAAACGTAGATATAGTTATATATAGAAAACCGTCAATCAAATATGGATTCTGATTATCAGTATATTTCATGTTGGGATGAAATTGATGTATATTATACCGTGTAACATCTGTGGATGCAGGGAAACAGGTCGGAGGAATCCGACTGGGTTCCTCAACAATTATTTTACTGTTTTCATATATTGTGATATATGTTGTGATTTATAATCTGTTATTGATTATGGATGTTAGAACGATATTGATCATCGTTGTTTGATATTTTGAATATCATAAGAAACCCTGAGTTGTAAAAAGGAATATTTCAATATATATTGAAATAAAGGAATTTTATAAAATCACAGGATTCTATAAAAGGAAAATATTTATAAAACGAGCACGGTTTTATTAAAAAAGTAAATTATTTATAAAACAAATAGAGTTTTATAAAAGGGATATTTATTTAGAAAATAAATAGAATTGAAAAGGGGAATATTTATTTAGAAAATAAATAGAATAAAGAAATATTTATTTAGCAGATAAATAAAACGTTATAAATAGAAAATATTTGTAACGGTAAATAGAAGTTATAAATAGGAAATATTTGTAACGGTAATTAGAAGTTATAAAAAAAGGGAATAGTTGTAACGGTAAATAGAAGTTATAAATAGGAAATATTTGTAACGGTAATTAGAAGTTATAAAAAAAGGGAATAGTTGTAACGGAAAATAAACGTTATAAAAAGGAAATTGACGAGATATAAAAGAGATAATCGAATAGAGTTAAATCGAATTTAGTATTCGAAGGAGTTAATCGAATTTAGTTATTTGAAAAGAGTTAATTGAATATTAGTTATTCAATTAGAGAAAATCAAATAAAGTTAATCGATTAAAGATAATCAAATAAAAGTTAATCGAATTAGTCAAAGTAAGTTAATCGACTATTAGTTAGTCGAATGTTAGTTAAGCAAATAAGAGTTAATCGACTATTAGTTAGTCGAAGATTAGTTAATCGAATATGAGTTAAACAAATAGGATTAATCGAATTAGAGTTAATCGAATCAGGGTTAATTGAATATTAGTGATTCAATTAGAGTCGATCGAATATAGTTATTCGAGATAGAGATAAAACAGACATAGTTATTAGGGTAAGTACCATTTAGCACGACTGCTAGCGTAATTAGCAGGGCTGCAGATAGCCTACGGCGATCGGATGCTTCCTGAGGGAATCAGGCGTAACCATTGTGATCGCTGCGATCTAGAGTCAAGCGAATAGAGTTAATCGAATATTATTTATTCGAATTAGAGTAAATCAAATAAAGTTAATCGATTAGAGTGAATAAAATAGAGTTAATCGATTAGAGTTAAAACAGACGTTGTTATTAAGGATGAAGTTAAATCGAATATTAGTTATTCGAAATAGAGTTAATTCAGTAGAGTTAATCAAATAAGAGTTAAGGAGTTAGAGTAAAGTAAATAGAGTTAAACGGAGTTAAATAGAGTTAGTCGAATATAGTTATTTGAATAGAGTTCAAACGGAGTTAAATAGAGTTAGTCGAATATAGTTTATTCGAATAGAGTTAAAGGAGTTATCGATTATAGTTTAATCGAAAGGAGTTATCGATTATAGATTAATCGAAAGGAGTTATTGATTATAGTTTAATCGAAAGGAGCTACCGATTAGTTTAATCGAAAGGAGATTATCGAATATATCGTATTCAAAAGAAAGAGATCGAATATAGCTTATTCGAAAGAGAGAGATTTCGAATATAAGTTATTCGAAGAGAGATAATCGAATATAGGTTATTTGAAGAAAAGTTAATCAAATAGAGATTTACTCGAAAGAGAATTATACGTCGAATTCAATTATATCGAATTCGGGAAAGTAATATTTACTTTTCGGTTTTTAAATCAAGAGTATACACTAATAAATTAAGGTTATGTTTAATTATTTGAATTAAACGATAACGGTTATAATTGAAGTTAGATATTTCGAAAGTATGGATAATAACGTTATCGTTATAATTAATGTTTTCAATAAAGAAGTGGATTCGTAAATTGAATCCGAGAGTTACGTAAAGAAGTTGTTAAAGGTTTAAAGGATAAACTGTTACTATTTCGAAGTTATAACACTGTTCAGTCAAGGTCTGAGAGGTAATTATACCCCAACTTGATTGTCTTCCTTCTTAACTAAGGAATGGTAAGGTTTGATAGTGAATGATGGTTAAGTGAATTCAGTAAATGGTTTGAGTTGGCATAGCGATGTTTTATTTAAACATCAGTTTAAATCCAATAAAGGAACTTTGGAAATGTTTTCCAAATAAGAAATCAGAAATATTTCTAATATAGAAAACAAGAAATGGAAATGTTTTCCATTGATAATAAAGTATATTTTCTAAAATTAGAAAATAAGAAATGTTGAATATATCGAAACAGGGGATAAGTAAATTAATGAACTAAAGAGACAAATGTTGAATGATGATTGATTGATATAATTTCCATCTGGAAATAATATCGTTGTTTACACATGAGTTTTCCTTTGATAGTTAAATCACAGACTATCAATGTTTTGACCATTTTACGTTGTTAATATGGAGAGACCGGTTGGATTATTATCCAAAGAACCACTCTGTATTGGCATAAGCGTTGCGAATCATATATGCTAAACATATTGAAGACGGAGTAAAGTGCAAGAACTGTTGTATAAATCTTAGATAACAATGGACTAAGACGGATGTACTGAATAGTGCCTTCGGTTTCGTTCAGTCCTAGAATGAACGTAAATGGACGAATGTCTGACAAAGTATTTCCAATGATCGAATGGGTTGGTCTGTATAAATATATATGGTTGCAACGGATTTATCCCTTAGCATAACATCCAGGATATTTGTATAAACCAACTAATGATTTACGGATCTAATAATGTGGCATTCAAAGTGATCATGTTATAGATGAATGGAAAGTAAGCGTAGCTTCTAGCCTCACATCCGGTAAATGACAGAAATCGGGCAGGCAGCATGGCTAAGTCGGTCGCACCGAAGTAGGGTGTATGATCACCTATCTAGAGAATATTCATTTGCTTCTTTTAATCTATCAATGTTGTCCCATATATATACGGGAAACGGTTGCTGATCCCAACCGTTGGTGATGTACATTCGATACACTCAAGCGAAATGAGTGGTCGGTCATATGTTGTTGAGTTGCAAGATGTTCTTGTTGAACTCCAGTGTATCGTTCCTAGATTACACTGATCGGAAGGTGGTTCCATACCTTGTCATAGTTGGAAATCCATTATCCAATACGTGCTTGCGGTTCTTATTGTATACTATATTTGTAGAACGTGAGATGAAAGCGTTTCTGCTAGAATGTTATCTAATTGTATTTAGACATTATTATAATATCCGAATGATATTGCTTTATAAAGTTGTTGTATTCTCATAAGGGAAAAACCCGTTCCGTTATGCGGCGTGGTCTTATGAGATATCTTTTACTTGTTCAAACTGTTTTAAACTGTTTTACTCATACCAGTCCATGACTGACCTGGAGTTTATTTGTTTGTTTCCCTAAACTCTTGGGTGCCTAATTTTGTACGGGCAGTCAAGTAGTCGGGATTTTACAGATACACTTGGAGATCTTGGAGCAGGAGGCTTCAGGATTCTATAGCTATTATTATTTCCGCTGTTGTTGTAAGTGCTGTACTCTGATTAGTGCTATTGTATATATATATCTGTTTGTATTTCAAAAGTTATGTTATATTTTATTCGTTCCGCTGTGAGATTCGTGTTTACTCTGATGATGATGTTCTTCTTCTTCTTCTTCTATTCTATAAGTTCTACCTTATCTATCCTCACCCTCTATCTTCTTTCTATTAGTTTCTTGAATTTCAAGTGCAATTTGGGGTTGGACTTGTGTTATTTAGTCAGCTCAAATTGGATCAGATATTCGGGTCACTACATATAGTCACCGATATATCCGAGGTGCCTCGCAACAGCAACAACCACATAAGTCAAACTCGTCAGGGCATGTAAAACCACTGACACCACTTCTAGCTAGAAGGAATCTCATGTCCTCCTTGAGGTCCTCTCCCGTTTCTGGTCCACTACCGGGGTGTGAGGCTCGCGAATCAACGCAACACAAAGCTATGCCACATAGACCGTGCTTTGATCATCAACCACAAGACTTTGCTTTTCAACAGAACCCTTGATCAATTGCCACTTAGGCATGCCACACAGGAAATTCATGCTATGCAACCGATATCAATCACAAAGAATGAAATCCGATGTCAGACTCACAGTCCATTTACAAGTCCGTTCTGGGTCTGAACGAAACCGGAGGCACCTTGTACCTCGCATATCCATCGATCTCCAAGTACGTCTGGACGACTACTAACTAATTCCCTCCTCTTGGGTGTACGACCCAATCCTGATCATCAGTAATCATCCAAACGACGTGAAGACTTATGGTCTTCAACCACCGTCTTCATCCTCGACACCACGTCGAATCAGTTATTCAGAATGGGATAAACCCGGTCTTTCTGAATAACTCGCGTATATAATAAACAAGTGTTACATAAACACAACATACGCTTCATTCCAATTCGTTAGTCACTAACCGTAAATTAGCAAGAGAATAATTCCCCAAAACATTAACCCCGAAGGCCGAAACCAACATCAGATCAATACCCAGGAAACCATTCTTCTTAGCTAACCTACAGTTAATTTCTAAATTTCACATTCTTATGGAAAGGTTCCCATTAATTTTATCAAAGATAAATTCTTTTAAATTTATTCTTTAATCTTCCTTTGAATATCACTTCAAACTAGTTGGGATTAGCAACCACACCGAAGTAATCATTTATTTTATTTCCCAATCCCAATCTATTCATCCCATGGAGCAAAATTGGTAATACTCCATATCTAACACCACGGTATTATCGATAAATTCAATTGTCATTTCATGTTCAAATCTAATTAAAGATTTAACTACCGCCGGGAGCAAAACTGGTGATACTCCATTCTCGATCATTTCAATCTAATTAAAGATTCATTAAAACTCCACTTAGTTTTAATCTTTATCTGGGTTAAAGAATCAATGTCATTTAAAACACGGTTCACGATAAACCCAAAATCACATTCCATTCTATCAGCCTTTAACCGTAAAATGGCAAGTGAGCAATTCCATAAGTATTAACCCTGAAGGCCGAAACCAACACCAGATCAATACCCAAGAAACCATTCAACTTAACTAATCCCCAGTTAGTTTCTGATTTTCTTAACTCCGTTGGATCTAAGAACAGTATTATTGAAGATACCATTCACGACAACCCAAAATCACATTCCATTCATTATCGGGTTAAAGAACAAGTGTTATTTAAAACACCGTTCATGATAAACCCAAAAATCAACCCCAGTTCAATTCCAATTAAATATTATTTAATAAGTACACTTCATTAAATCTAAATAAAAAGATTTAATCTTTTTCTCAACTGGGCTTAAGAACAGTGTTAATGAAGACACCGTTCACGACAAACCCAAATCCCATTTGATATTAAATACAAGGCTCTGAATAGAAACTATATCGGCTTATATTCAATATCAAATTCTACGACCAACAAATATCGTATTGGAAATAACGATATAAATATATCTTTCAAATTTCCATAACAATATCTGTATAATCACGAAATCCAACATCAAAATATTCCAAATACAATTTCGATTCAAATCCATTTCCCCTTTATATATTGGAAATTCTGGTTATTTTCAAAACCATTTCAAATCCACTTTATTTATTTTAAAAATAAATAGAATTATAATTCTAGTTCAAAACTAGTTCATTCCGATAAAAATCTATTTTTATATTTTCAGATATGGAAATTTTCATCCCAATTCTTCACAAATCATTTCTTATGATTTTACACAAATTATTACTATTTTTAAAATTTTTATCAAGGCCCATACAGTCGTTTTCCATCAACGACCATCGAACTGCACTTACAGCGACCTTTTCCAAATTTTATTTGGACATAATTCCAAATCCACTGTTAGATTTCAAATCTCAAATATTCGTTAGAAAGCTCTTTTCGATACGAACCCAACAGTTCCGGTTTTAGGAGAATCTGACGGTCGGATCTCCCGTAATATCCATTCGAAGTTAATGGTCGAAATTCGCGAACTGCCGCGGCGCGGCGCGTTCTATTCAGGCCATTATATATATGTAATATACATATTATATATATTTCGTCGATTTCCTTTCAAAACGTATTTTATAAATTGTTTAAATTCGTTTTCAAAACGATTTCAACTTCCTTTTCAAATTCAAACCAAAATCGAATTTTTCAATATAAATTCATTTTAATTTCATTTCAAATCAATTTCAATTTAATTCGAATTTCAATTCATTTCAATTTAATTCGAATTTCAAAACTATTCAATTTAATTCGAATTTCAAATCTATTCAATTTAATTCGAATTTCAATTTAATTCGAATTTCAATTCATTTCAATTTAATTCGAATTTCAATTCATTTCAATTTAATTCAAATTTTGAAATCACTTTCAATATTCATTGAAAAATGAATCAAATCGATATAAATATCGTTCACGTCAAAATGGCGTCAATCTAATCAACATGGCTTTTATTCAACACATGAATGTTTATTCTATTCAACACATGAATATTTTTCAATTCAACACATGAATTTATTTTCTATTCAACACATGAATTTATTTTCTATTCAACACATGAATTTATTTTCTATATTGGAATGAGGCCCAATCAATTACCATATAATGTTAATTATATGGATTTTCTACAACACATGTATATAATAGCAACGATAAATAATCAACCATCATCCAGAGTGCACCACACAACTGCATAAGCATTAAATATAAATAATTAACGCTTACACAGTCTGTCAATCCATTTTTAAGGGCCAGAATTCCATAGCGACTATTCTGAAATTTCAACTGGACATATCTTTTGATTCCCGCTATGAAATTTCAATTCTTCGGATTCATTGGAGAGATGTTCACAAATAGATTCTATTATTTTTGCTTTCACTAAAATCCGGTTTATTTTGCATCCTGCACATTCATTTGAATTTTGAAATCGAATTTTCGAACTACTGCGCCATATCAGGCTCGTTATATAATTATAAATAATTATTTATATTCTGACGTCGATTCAAATAAATATATACGTTCTAATTCCATTCAAAATAAATTTCTCGTCGTTATTATTTAAAATAATCCATTTTAAATATTCAAAATTCACTAAAATTGCCAAAATAAAAATTTTAAGTTGGCTTGGATTTCCGGGTTATTACAATCTCCCCTACTTAAAAATTTTCGTCCCCAAAAAGGAACGAAGCCGAAAGTTGTTTAACTAATCAACTCAACTTTCATTATTTTCATTACGGCTTAAGTTCTTCAACTTTTCAGTTTCTAAGAACTTTTCAAATTTTTCAAAATTTTTGCTAACACCCTAAATTTTCAAAAAATTTCGCCATAACCTCCCCTACACAGGGGACTTTGGGATATTTCATATAGCCTCCCATGGCCTTCTTCAACCCAAAAAGAAAAAGAAACAGCCAAGCGGCTAGCCAATCGGCTTATAAAATCATCCAAACCCAATAAATACAATAAACATGTACCTATTTGTCGGGAAAACAATTTTGTTCTTCTGCTCTGGCCTCCTTGATATGACCTGTTCAATATAAGTACATGTATATGCATGCAAATGCGACTAATTTTCAATATAATTCACTTTTTGGTACAATTTGGCTAAAGGTTCAACATTTAATTAATCAAACAAAACAACCAGCAATCAATTAGTTGTTTAGCTCTTTAAATTCATAACTTTGATACATAGTCAAAAATCAGATTTTTGATGCCAAATCACAATAATCAGCCGTATCTAATTTTTGGTTCTCACACCAGTCTATTGGAAATATATAGAAATCCCACTTTCGTCACTCGAAATAAAATACTGGTGATGGTATACTTCATCATCAGGACCATGTTCGGGTGACTAGAGTGTGACTCTATATCTACCCAATATATTAAAACTTCGAATATCCGTGGATTAGACGTATATGCAAAATCTTTATATATTGGACTATCCAAATTCAATATAAAATAAATAATTAAATAAGAATAATTGATTTAAATTTTCAAAACAATTTTTTTTCACCTTTATTTCAAAACACTACTCTTCACACTCGTTATAGGATACTGTTGATCCTATCTCTAACGAGTCATTCTCGTTGGATATTACTAATCCAATCTCTGATGAATTCTTTCGTTTGGTTCTAACATGTCTTGTTCTCGAGCTTTGTAAACCAAAGCTCTGATACCAAGCTGTTACGACCCGAAATCCCCCATACGGGAAATCACGGATTGAGTTGAGGAAAAGCCACATCAGAACGCAGACAGAAGAACATTTCATTGTATATTACAACAATTCCATCAGATTACATGAATATATAGAGTAAGAATAAATATTACACAGAAAATATCAGAGATTTAAATTACATTTAAATACATCGCAGCGGAAAAATAATACAATACACAACTAGAAGTAATACACGGATACAGAGCTTTCCGAGTATCGTCCCAGCTGTAAATCAGGATCCTGTGAATATAAATTTGCAAAACCAAAACTACTAGCTGCACGTGTCAAAATAAGGGCACCCAGAGTTTAGGTTAAAACAATAAACTCCAGGTTAGTCATGTGACTGGTGTGAGAACTAAAACAGTTATTTATCTTTATTTTAAAGTTAGATAAATCAAGGGACTACGCCGTATAACACGGAACGGGTTTCCTCCCAAGAACACCAGTGCATAAAAAAAACAGCGCAATGCTAAATAAAGAACAATGAAGCTATTATAAGACCCAGGTCCCATCACACAATGCAACGCAAGCCGGAGGATAGGGTTTTTACCTTATAATAGCCAAAGAATGCTTGATACGCAAAATTTCATGTTTTAATTCTTAATCAGACTCCAACCGTAAATTAGTAAGAGAACGATTCCCTAAGTATTAAACCCGAAGGCCGAAACCAACATCAGACTAATACCCAGGAAACCACCCATCTTAGCTCGTTTCCAATTAGTTTCTGATTTTATACACAATCATAAATATCAATCATAGGCGACATGAGCGTCCCATGCCACTATGTCACCATATATAGGTTTACAATCAAAAACGCACATGTCATGTATTGGAAGTTGAATTTCCATCTGTGAACCGAGGAAAAAGATAGTCCTCTAACGATTCGAGACGCTCTAGCCCGTGTCTCAGGTCAGAGCTCGAGTGACCTTTGGATCGTCAGGGCTGGTCCACCGATGTGGATTAAAATGCCTGAACACTGCGTTTCCCCACCCTTTGGGGTGTCAATGAGTCAACAAATGACTCTATCGGCTTCACATAGTCACCGATATATCCGAGGTGCCTCGCAACAACAACAACCACATAAGTCAAACTCGTAAGGGCGTGTAAAACCACTGACGCCACTTCTAGCTAGAAGGAAACGCGTGTCCTCCCTGAGGTCCTCTCCCGTTTCTGGTCCACTACCGGGGTGTGAGGCTCGCTAATCAACGCTACACAAAGCTATAACACACAGGCCGTGCTTTGATCATCAACCCCAAGACTTTGCTTTTCAACAGAAGCCTTGATCAATTGTCACTTAGGCATGCCACACAGGCAATCCACGCTATGCAACCGATATCAATCACACAGAATGAAATCCGATGTCAGACACACAGTCCATTTACAAGTCCGTTCTGGGTCTGACCGAAACCGGAGGCACCTTGTACCTCGCATATCCATCGATCTCCAAGTACGTCTGGACGACCACTAACTGATTCCCTCCTCTTGGGTGTACGACCCAATCAAGATCATCAGTAATCACCCAAACGACGTGAAGACTTCCGGTCTTCGACCATCGTCTTCATCCTCGATACCACGTCAAATCAGTTATTCAGAATGGGATAAACCCAGTCTTTCTGAATAACTCGCGTATATAATAAACAAGTGTTACATAAACACAACATATGCCTCATTCCAATTCATCAGTCACTAACCGTAAATTAGCAAGAGAATAATTCCCTAAAACATTAACCCTGAAGGCCGAAACCAACATCAGATCAATACCCAGGAAACCATTCTTCTTAGCTAACCTACAGTTAGTTTTTAAATTTCACATTCTTAGGGAAAGGTTTCCATTAATTTTATCAAAGATAAATTCTTTTAAATTTATTCTTTAATCTTCCTTTGAATTTCACTTCAAACTAGTCGGGATTAGCGAACCACACCGAAGTAATCATTTATTTTATTTCCCAATCTATTCATCCTATGGAGCAAAACCGGTAATACTCCATATCTAACACCATGGTGTTATCTGTAAATTCAATTACCATTTCACGTTCAAATCTAATTAAAGATTTAACTACCGCCTGGAGCAAAACTGGTGATACTCCATTTTCGATCATTTCAATCTAATTAAAGATTCATTAAAACTCCACTTAGTTTTAATCTTTAACTGGGTTAAAGAATCAATGTCATTTAAAACACGGTTCACGATAAACCCAAAATCACATTCCATTCTATCAGCCTTTAACCGTAAAATAGCAAGTGAGCAATTCCCTAAGTATTAACTCCGAAGGCCAAAACCAACATCAGATCAATACCCAAGAAACCATTCAACTTAACAAATCTCTAGTTAGTTTCTGATTTTCTTAACTCTGTTGGGTCTAAGAACAGTATTATTGAAGATACACAACCCAACATCACATTCCGTTAATTATCGGGTTAAAGAACAAGTGTTATTTAAAACACCGTTCACGATAAACCCAAAAATCAACCGCAATTCAATTCCAATTAAATATTATTTAATTGGTGCACTTCATTAAATCTAAATAAAAAGATTAAATCTTTTTCTCAACTAGGCTTAAGAACAGTGTTAATGAAGACACCGTGCACGACAAACCCAAATCCCATTTGATATTAAATACAAGGCTCTGAATAGAAAATATATCGGCTTATATTCAATATCAAATTCTACGACCAACAAAAATCATATTGGAAATAACGATATAAATATATCTTTCAAATTTCCACAAAAATATCTATATAATCACGAAATCCAACATCAAAATATTCCAAAGACAATTTCGATTCAAATCCATTTCCACTTTATATATTGGAAATTCTGATTATTTTCAAAACCATTTCAAATCCACTTTATTTATTTTAAAAATAAATAGAATTATAATTCTAGTTCAAAACTAGTTCATTCCGATAAAAATCTATTTTTATCTTTTCAAATATGGAAATTTTCATCCCAATTCTTCACAAATCATTTCTTATGATTTTACACAAATTATTACTATTTTTAATAATTTTATCAAGGCCCATACAGTCGATTTCCATCAACGGCCATCGAACTGCACTTACAACGACCTTTTCCAAATTTGATTTGGACATAATTCCAAATCCAACCATTAGATTTCAAATCTTAAATATTCGTTAGAAAGCTCTTTTCGATAAGAACCCAACGGTTCCAGTTTTAGGAGAATCTGACGGTCGGATCTCCCGAAATATCCATTCGAAGTTCATGGTCGAAATTCGCGAACTGCCGCGGCGTGGCGCGTTCTATTCAGGCCATTATATACATATAATATATATATATTATATGTATTTCATCGATTTCCTTTCAAAACGTATCTTATAAATCGTTTAAATTCGTTTTCAAAACGATTTCAACTTCCTTTTCAAATTCAAACCAAAATCGAATTTTTCAATATAAATTAATTTTAATTTCATTTCAAATCGATTTTAATTCAATTTCAATTTAATTTGAATTTCAATTCATTTTAATTCGAATTTCAAATCTATTCAATTTAATTCGAATTTCAAATCTATTCAATTCAATTCGAATTTCAATTCATTTCAATTTAATTCGAATTTCAATTCATTTCAATTTAATTCGAATTTTGAAATCACTTTCAATATTCATTGAAAAATGAATCAAATCGATATAAATATCGTTCACATCAAAATGGCGTCAATCTAATCAACACAGCTTTTATTCAACACATGAATGTTTATTCTATTCAACACATGAATATTTTTCAATTCAACACATGAATTTATTTTCTATTCAACACATGAATTTATTTTCTATTCAACACATGAATTTATTTTCGATATTGGAATGAGGCCCAATCAATTACCATATAATGTTAATTATATGGATTTTCTACAACACATGTATATAATAGCAACGATAAATAATCAACCATCATCCAGAGTGCACCACACAACTGCATAAGCATTAAATATAAATAATTAACGCTTACAAAGTCTGTCAATCCATCGATTGACATACAACTAAACAATCGGGATTAGTGTACGTCAAATCTCATCCCAATACCCGTGTGGGGTTTCAAATCAACAAACATAGATTTTTATTTGTGCAGTTGGGCGATGTGTAAAATTTATCGTCCCAATCAATATCAGTCAAATCGGTGTACATAAACAAATCGTTCGATTTGTAAATGAATATTTATTTTATATACATGTTAAAAATTATATTTTTAACTATTAAATATTTTATTTTATTTCACATCACACAATCAAATTTCACAACACAACATCCAAACAAACAAGTCATCCATGGTCTGTGGACGATGGGTGTCGGGTGCTGCTAAGCACCGTCTGCATCCTAGTATATATTTCAAACTAGAAATACAAATAAAAGTGAGGAGTTCTCACCTGCTAGCTAAACTAAACGCCCCGACTCTTCTTATGTAGAAATCTTCGTCGTGCTCGCCTTTTGTCAATTTCATTGTCCGTAGCCACTACATATATAAAAATCACATTTTTATAACTATGCTACATGGATAAAAATTCTATTTTTATACTGCTAATATATAGATAAAAATTCTACTTTTATACCGGTGTTTATATAATGAATATTATATTTTTATCACGCTATTCTCTATATAAAAATTATATTTTTATATATCTACCTCTAATATAAAGATCGAATTTTTTATATCATCGCTATTTATGTAAAAAATCACTCCTTTACAATGCTACTTTCATGAATTTTTTTTTATCTTGCTAGCAATATAATAAAAATTATATTTTTATTACTCTACATGAATAAAAATCATATTTTTATCTCCTACATAATAAAGATCAAATTAGATAATATAAAAATCATATTTTTATATGGCTACTTCTCTAAAGATCATATCTTTATTATTTCTACTATATAAAAGTTATATTTTTATTATTTCTACTATATAAAAATCACATTTTTAACCTTCTACTAATATAAAAGTCATATTTTTATTCCCTATATTATATAAAAATTTACATTATATAAAAATTATATTTTTATATGCTAAGTAGATGAAAACTATATTTTAAAACAAAACAAAGTTCAAACCTTTCTACTTATTAAAATCAAACCTTTCTGCTTACTAAAATTAAACCAATGTATGTTTTTTTTGTTTTAAGAAAAACTGTACGTAAAATCAATGTAAAATAAAGAACTTACAAAATTCCGGTTGGAGGAGGGTTGGCTAGTGGTGCTGCACGGATTTAAGGGGAAAAGGGGGGGCTCAGTCGATCAGCGGCGGTCCTGAGGCAGCTGGAGGCGAGGTGGTGGCTCAAGGCGGCGGATGGCAGTGGGTTGCGGCGTCAGCTTTTGGATTTGGGGGTTTTAGGGTTCGCGGGGATAGGAGAGAGAGTGGAGGAAGGAGGGAAGAGGAGGCCATAAGAGGCGCTTGGTCGAGCGGCGGAGGAGGGTCGGGTAACGATGGCGTCTCGTGATCGGCCGGGGGGGGGGGGGGGGAAGTGAGGGGGGACCATCGCGATTTCCATATTTAGGGGGTGGTTATCTGAAGAAAATAAAAAGGGGGGTTTTATCCGTAGAAAATAAAAAGGGAGGTTTATAAAAGTTTTATATTAATTTTTATTTTAAAATTCTAAAAGTAACTTTTTATTTCGAACACGAAATCGAACCTACCGACTGTCGTTCCTAGCTAATTACCCGATTCCGAACACAACGGGATATGTATCGTAAGCTGATTCGACTGTTTCGACCAGTTTTCTTCAAAATCAAAATATAAATCTATATATTGAATTTGAACGCGCATTTCAATTTACCGAGGCCACATACGGACCCGAAAAATTCCAGAAAAATTATTTCTAGCTTCGTATTGACGATACGGTCCTAACAAAACTAATTTCATCAAATTATGAGACCGTTTGAAAAATGACCATTTTCCAGTCGATTAAAATCAACTGAAACAGGTCAAACGCGTTTTCCTTTGCCACACTCACATATTGATTCGAAAAATTACGAATTTTGAAACCTAGCAATAACTTGACATCGCGGATCCAACAAAAGTGGTTTCGTCAAAAACCGAGGTCGTTTGCAAAATACCCATTTTTAAGGGCCAGAATTCCATAGCGACTATTCTGAAATTTCAACTGGACATATCTTTTGATTCCCGCTATGAAATTTCAATTCTTCGGATTCGTTGGAGAGATGTTCACAAATAGATTCCATTATTTTTGTTTCACTAAAATCCGGTTTATTTTGCATCCTGCACATTCATTTGAATTTTGAAATCGAATTTTCGAACTACCGCGCCATTTCAAGCTCGTTATATAATTATAAATTATTATTTATATTCTAACGTCGATTCAAATAAATATATACTTTCTAATTCCATTCAAAATAAATTTCTCATCGGTATTATTTAAAATAATCCATTTTAAATATTCAAAATTCACTAAAATTGCCAAAATAAAAATTTTAAATTGTCTCGGATTTCCGGGTTATTACACTACTCCTTCACCATCTCCTGGACCAGGAGCAGACCCGAGCAGCTCAGTGACAGATCTGCGTCGAGTTGCGGAGATTATTTGGTAGAGTGGCGGGTAAATGTCAAATTTATTTCAATTCAGATTATTTAAAATATATGAAATATTTATATCAACTTCTACACAGGGGATTCGAGATTGAGTCAGCACAATTCATTTTAGATGAATAGAGGCAGTCTTACACAAGAAGAATGTTGGGGGCTTGTCCACGTTAGGATAGTATTCCACCCATTATTAAGATTGTGATTCTTGCCGATTTATTGGTAAGTATTTTTTTATAATAATATTAAAAATTAATATACTGTAAATAAATAAAAATAAATGTACTATGCATGTTAATGTATGTGTTAAGGATCAGGACATGCCAACTTTTTTGACTCATTGGAATATGAAGATGTGCAAAAATTATCGAGAGATGGTTTCAAGGGCAAAGACATCTGGAAAAAAGCTTCCATTTATGAGTGATGATGTTTGGGCAGATTTTCAAAAGTACTGGGAGACGAAAGAAGCTAAAGTAAGATATAATGATAATAAATATTCACATTCATATTGATTGCATTATTTTACATCATCGTGTATCAATTTTAATAGAAAGTAGCAGTTAGAAATAAAGCAAATAGAGAAAAGAATCCTGCTCTACACCGTACGTAGTGACTCAAAATCACTCCAACAACATAGAAGGGATTTGGTATAAATTTAAAATATTTGTAGTATATGTTCACGTAAAAATTTAGTGTATATAATTCATTCTTATTATTAATAAATATTTACTCAGACTGTAAAGTACGGAAGAGAGCCTTAAATGGCAGACATATTGTGACACACACATGCGGTGAAGCATACCGATGAAGAAGGAAATGTTACGTATGATTGGACGAATCCGAAGAGTGTGCGTATAATGGTAAACATGTTTATCCGTACAAATTAAAATGTTTCATATTCGTTCATATCATAGTATATAAGTAATTTTATATTATTTGTGTAAAAATTATAATACTATTGTAGGGGAAGTATGATGTAGAGGCTGCTAGAGTGATAGAGGCTACTGGACAAGAGCTTACAGTTGCAGAGTCTGATCGTATATGACATTCTATCACTGATCCACCTACTCGAGGAAGGCGATATGATTTCGGCAATCAGGAGGTAAGACATTTTTTAGACATAAATTATGGTTTTAAAGTATGAAAAATAATCTTATGATATTTAGTTTTAAGTTTGGACCACAGTAAACTCATTTCTCATTTATTTGTATCTTTTGTCCAACGTATGATGATTTATAAATATCATGATAAAAGATGTGCGATATATATATATATATATATATGTATGTATTGATATTATATCTGACAATTCTACTTAACTAACTATATACACGTTTAACACAAACTATATACATGTTTAAGTATAGACATGTTTAAATAAATTTAATGTCAACTTACTTATTTCGCAGTATGTTCAGCGTGGTTATAGGAGGTCGATGAAGGAGGCGACTATTGCTCGGATGCAGGAGCAGATGAATGAGATGATTGACTGGCGAAAAACCAGATGCAACAGGAAATAGATGAGTGTATTGCAGCTTACTTTCAGAAGCATGGGTTTATGCCTGGGGAGGGAAGAGAGGGAGGAGATTCTACTTGTTGGTTACAATTTAGGGTTTCAAGATAATTTAGCAGCGGCAAAAACTAAACCCTAAAAGGATCTTGTACAAAAATAACAGATCGAATTAAAATCGTACCTTATGTTTTAGGAAATCGATTAACCCTAATTTTTATTCAATTGTAGAATCTTGCTGAAAGCTGGATCGAATCAAACCATGACGAAAACGCCGTGGCCTCCATAGTTATCCATGCGAACACTATCTTCAATCGTCGAACAGATCGAAGAAGAAAGGAGAGCTCAGCGGTGCTTGCCGCCATTCTTGTTTTGATCTATGGTTTTGTTATTTCTGAAAAAAATGTCGGTTAAAAAATATATTCAATACCGTGTGTTATAAAAGGTGTAGACCCCCTTTTAATCAATACACGTGTACATGAAACAAGGAACAATTCCTTATACTCTTTCAACCACAAATATCAATGGTTGATATTTTATTTTATCCAAAATCAAAACAGTGTTCCCCTTACGATGTTTTAAGCGTGTGGCCCTATAAGTTATTACAACGTTGGCAATGATTTTAAATCGTATTTAAAATCATAAACAGTGACTGGTATCTAGCAATACGTCGCTGCTACCCAAGTTATAATAAGATCAACGATTCGATACAACCTTTCTGTGACTAGTGTATCAATGTAATATAATCCTTTTAATCAATATATCCATGATTAAACTAGAGGCATGGATCGTATCGTCCTCGTTATAATTTAATCCGTTTTTCTTGATCGATGAGTAGACTGTTTAAAACAAATAAATATTTAAGCATGGCCATGCATTTCACAGTCTCACTCAATCAAGAGGCCCATGGATATCACTACGAATATATCGTAGGGTTAAATTCCTTCTAGATCATTCATAATTTTCATTCAATTCGAGATATATCCAATAATCACCATTATCATTACTCTGTTACGAAATAACTTTAGATGATATCAAAATACAAATATCCTCGAATAAAATTATAATGATTTTAGGTCTGAGGACCATTACATCACTGTCACTATGAGAACAACTTATGATACTGTTGATTATATTCCATGTAGTTATCTCACAGTGGGTCAGCCCAATACGCTATTCTACAATACGTATTTATATCTTGACTTTAACATCACGTATATTAATGATCAATGAGATGTGATCATCAGTCAATCAATATACTAGTCTCAACGCTTTATTGTTGTCCTATATAAAAAATAAAACTTGACTAGGGACATTTAAGAATTATAATACTTATCATATTATATAATCTCAAATTCAAGTCTTACTCAAACTATATAATTCCATATTACAATTCTGAGGACTTCTATTATATTAATATTTATATTACGCAGTAAATATAATATAATAGAATATTATTTTATTCCAAATAAAACAATAACATCAACAGTGTTATCAATCTCATCAAATGAATTGCCTCTAGGGCATAAACTCTAACAATCTACCACTTGCACTAGAGTCAATTATTCATGTATCATATACGCATGAAACTAATGTGATTATTAAACTTCCGCTGCGACAGAGTCAAATTCAGCAGGTCTGCAACATTACAACTTTTGCAACTTTGCAGATATGTTCATTTCTTTTGTGAACAGCTTCACATAAGAATTATATTTCTTGAATATATGTTTGGATCGATAATGAGTTCAACGTTTTAGGCCTGAGAAATAGCCACATTGTTATTGCAATGTATATCATTGGATTAACAATGAATTAAGTTCAATTATGAACTTCTTAATCTAAACATTTCCTTTCTTAGAATCAGTATCTATTTCTTGTTTTAAAACTAACATTATTCACAATAATTAATGTGTTATCAATATATAACATTGTAATTATTGTGTCACTCCCACTCAATTTCTTGTCTATACAAGAATCAATGGTATTTTGTGGTCTCCGACATTTCAGATTCTATTTTATTCTCATCGGTATGTTTGAGTCTGACTCTCCTTTATAAGGATACCAATTCGAGCAATAAACATTTTTATTCTCAGAGGATTTATAGAATTAGTATCCATTTTCTTCTGTTGGATATTCCACAAAATATTTATTTGATTTGGGTTTGATCTTATCAAAGGAATGATGCTTAACAAGCGCCATACATCCCAAATCTGCGCATTTAGGCATACTAGGACATTTCCTAATCCATATCTTATATGGGTCTTTAGACTTGTTTTAGTAGGAATAATTTAATTGTTGTCAATTAATTTTATTGGAAGATCTATGTGACTTATCTTGGTCGTACCATATCTTATAAGGTGTGATTACTCCTTTCAGGCACTCCATTTCAACATGGTGTTCTAGGTATTTGAGTCGTGAAACAATTTCAAACTCATCTGGATAGTCATTAAATTTATTGGCTTAAATATTCTCTTTCGAACTGTTCGAAAAGTATTTATATTCTATTAATATTGGTTTTGAAGTTTTATTTTTGAATTTTTTGAACTTTTCAAAGGATTCTAATTTGTGTATCATAATATACACACACCTATATCCACTGACATCATCAGCAAATGTATGAAGTAATAAAACCTACATCTAGCTTATGTATTCATTGCTCCAGATACATCATTATGTATGTGACCCAATACTTTATAGTCCATTCACTGTGTCAAGTGAAATGTGATTCAGATATTTTATCATATAAACAAGATTTGCATTCTTCATATGATTCAAAATCAAATGACCTCATAATTCCATCATTATGGAGTTTTGATACATGTTTCTTGTTTATATATTGATTAACTAACAATGCTAAAGATGTGTTGGATTTAAATTATTAAATTTAATCCACTATGTGTTTATGTCAAGTACATTATAGTTAACAATTAATAAAGATCATTAACTATTTGTGAAATTCCATAAGATATTTCATTTAAATAAAATGAATAACAATTGTTCTTTTATTACAAATGAAATTTAAACTTGTCTGAACAAGATTTATAATAACATTTATTTTAAATGGAATCTCATAATAACAATTATTTTATTAATTTTATTAAGCCAGTATACACAACAAGAATCAACTTTCTATGGATAATTCAGCAACTTTTGTTCCATTTCCATTCGTAAGTCCACTTGTCATTTTATCAGATTTCTACTTATTTTGCAATTTCAGTAAATTAACATACATTTATGTGATTTATATCTAGTATCTAATACTAGAAATGTATAAGTAGATTGTCATAACATTTATATATTATTCGGTTGAAATCACACTTTAACTTTTATTTTAGATCCTGTATATTTGTTAGAACAATTACGTTTTAATTTGTTTAAGGACAATCCTCAAATTTCAATGTTACTCAAGAAATATGATTTAATTCAATTTATCCTTCTCAAGAACAAATTCAAATTATCGGAGTTATCTATTATTTAATATCTATAGCGGATAATAAATGTGAACTGATTCTATTATATTTATTTAATATAAATACAAAATTTTGACGATCAAACTTTATATTTATATTAATATATAATTTAAACTAAAATATGCTCCCACTCAAATTAACATCCCTTTGTTTATATACATATATCAGTATATATAAATATAATGGTGTTCCAAGATCCATATCTAGTCATGCCTTGACCCAGCTTGGGCTAAACCCAAAACACAACCTTTTAGGTAGAATCTTATATCAATTATATCGTCTATATAACTCTTGGATCGCATGTTAAACATTTTTTTTAGTATTATTCATTTGCTCAAAATTGAATAATTCATGCTTTTGTCTCTAAGGCCATAATCCTATTATGCGGCCTAGTTAAGTCGGACCCAATGATAGGTTGGAGCACCACATTTTACTCCATTGCATATAACCAAAATAAAAGGTGCACTACGCTTTGGTGTTAGTTACAACCATTGATCTTGGACAGTGATGAGTATATTATTGGAAGACGTCACCATGACCTAATATAAC
The DNA here is from genome assembly GCA_030737875.1 of Allium sativum. Taxonomy (NCBI): domain Eukaryota; kingdom Viridiplantae; phylum Streptophyta; class Magnoliopsida; order Asparagales; family Amaryllidaceae; genus Allium; species Allium sativum. The sequence continues at coordinate 11,350 of JASFAX010001733.1, read as the reverse complement.
AAAATTTGCTATAAAGGGAATTTATAATTCGTAGTGGCGAACAATATCAGAGTTACTTACATATATCCAAATATATGTATTTTATACTATAATTTCTTTTAATTCCACATAAACGCAATTATAAAGACATTACACCTTTGAGCATTAAATATGTTAAATAGTAATAGTGTTTAAAGGAATTAAATATTATCTGCCGTTGTTTTTGAATATTTCAAAACATACCTTGCAGTTTTAATATTACTTCAACAATTTACTAGAATAATTATTCCACTATAGCTTTTAAAAGGTATAAGTGGAGTACATGTAACTTTTATTTAATCAGACCTAATTATTTATTATGGCCCAATTTATATATATATATATATATATATATATATATATATATATATATATATATATCATAACAAAACATAGACTGCTTATTTAATACTTAAGCAGAAAATATAAATATATATTTCTCACATTATTCATACATAAGTTATCGGACATATATGTACACACATACATTTATTATATATCCAAATCATTAGCTAACACTGGCAACAAAAGGCAATATAACACGTTTCAAAAGCATACACAAACCATATTTACAGTTATGTGGCATGTTACCAAGTCTATGTATATAATAATATACAGATAGTTTTGACTTCCATAAGTTAGTACATGAATACATATAACATTTTATATACTCTATAACAAATGAAATCTGTATATTAATTGCACGCAGGCTAAATGAAAATTCTACAATTCATGTAATTACAATTGCTTCATAAGCAACATTATTTTGCATCGGCATATCCATCTTAGTGCAAGCATTAGTACCATTCACAATGGACCATGTTGCAATCATTTGGATCATCACTATCTAAAATGATTTCAGAACTTATAAAATAAGTAGCCTGCAAGATGATCATATCATAATAAGCCATTCAGTTAAATACAATTAGTGCATTATACTTATATATATATATCATATATATACACATATTTATATAACAGTGTTCAAGCTTAATAACGTATCTGCATATACAAATACAGTTTTTAGGAGCCATATTCACCAGTGGTGTCATATGTCATTATACAAAATATATGAGCCATTTTATAAAGTTTTACTGTATCTAAATACAGGAATGTAGACATAGATAAGCAATATTGCCTATCCATGTTATATATAGGTGTGTAATAGTGCATGATTCAGCAGATACATTCAGCAGTAAATAGTGTTTAAGTCCCTTCTTATGTCAGTAGCTTGGTGATTAATATCAAGCATCATGATTTGTTAGACAAACAAGTTTGTAATTATACTGACATATAGCATGTTTGAAAGCACTCGCAAGTCATAACTATATTAGCTATTAATTACTTTCAGCATTACAGTGTATTTATCCATAGATTAAAATTACATTATCCCATGAAATAACCGAGTCAAACTTCGCTTTTCTAGCAAAAAGACTAAGGTTATAGTTGCTAGTATAACCTGCATGTGACTAAACATAAAAGGATTTCTCAAAGTCTATGTGCTATTTAAATGAATGTTTTGAAACATATAATGTACACGTATTAAAGTATGCAAACAGTTTGCACTTAATATCATATAACTAATATGTTTATAAAAGGGACTTAAATTGCAAAACAAACTGTAACTAATCATGAATCGGTACAGAAATATATCTGCTTCTATAAGTGTTGACCCATGACCAAAACATGTTTGCATTATATTATATATATATAACGCATTTCAAAATTTACACAATCAGGGTGCGTAATTTTCTGTAAATCACATTTACGCAGTTCATATATCAATATATATCATTGGATTATCATATGAGGTATTAATATATATATATATATATGCCAATAATAACTTAGATACTTAATATATGTACGTATATATATGTAATTGAATATATATAAAAAATTACTAGGGATTTCAGTCATGTGTATAACCTTTTAAACTTAGCATAATAACCAAAATTCACCAATCAGGTTCAAAATCATTCAAAATGATTTCCACAACCTTTTAACTAAGCATAACAAACAAAGTTAACAGATCAGTTTACAATTCATTGAAATACATTGATATAGTGCCAAGATTCAAAATAATTCAAGTAATAATGGTCATCAATGAAATATTAAAGGTGTGAGTCATTAAATACAGAACATGTTCATGTATTCATGATCTTCCGAACAATATCATAGTACTGAACCAACATTTGATCAGCAGTGTAATCATGTTATAATAGAAAGTAATTAAATCAAGCCTGAACTGATGCAGGTTAATATGTAAACATTTTACACATTATAAATGGATTTAAAACACCCTGTTTATCAATATAAGAATTTAGCAATGTTAAAGATTGAATCAAATTGCATATAACAAAGCCAGATTGAATTTTAGTTTCAAACATTTTGTACAACATCATAAGCATTATGCTTATATGTCAAAAGAATTCAATATAGGAATTAAATCCAAGATTAATTCATGAGAAAGGATAGCATCATCCATTCACTGTCCAACAGAGAATGATTTTAATTCAAAACATGTTGAATTATGTTCACAGTCAATGTAACATACATGCACAGAAGATTTAATAACATATAGGATCTGGCAGTCTATCCAGTCTGATTTATTACAAATTAATATACATATAATCTGTTTTAGATTTTGAACAGATGATACATTAATTCAAAATCATAGATTTTCAATACCTCTAATTGCTATCTAATAGTATTATATTAGTTCAAAACAAATATGTATGAAACTATATTAACACAAACAATGGTAATAGTTAATCAATACATATGTATATCATATATATACTCATACAAAATTAAATAAATAAGTGTTTCATAACACTAACAGTTGCAGATAACTTAAGTCATACTTATATTAACCAAATGGGTTTTACTTGCTCAAGCATATGTGAATACATATATTTATACATACATATAAATACATATATATATATATACACACACACACTTGCAGTAATAGGTATCTATGAAAAACCAATTTTTCATCACAGACTTAAAACAATAGGGTGCTGACTTACATGTATATAGAATATACAACTGTCATATTCATGTATAAAACAAATAATAGAATTTGTCTTAACAAAATTTCAATTAGAAATTTGAATTCAGAAAATTAAAACTGATTTGAGAAGTAACCATACTGCTTTGTTAATTAAAATTTTGGGGTTTCTAATAAATCCAAAAAAAATGATTTAACAAATTTCAAAATAAATTACTATACAAATCCATATAAACAGATCAATACTGTTTAATTATCAATTAAACAAATTTGATTTTAAGATTGATACTGTTTATTCATATAAACAGATCATTGCAATCTTTTAGACTAAATCCATTCTTCATGATCTGATTATCTCAAATTCGTGAACAGAATTAATAACTGATATTAATTCGTATTTTAAATTAAACAACTTTAATTTCAAAATCAAACCCATACAGCAAACTCAATTTGAACATTTCAGACTTAATTCTGAAACTTTCACACATACAACGATTCAAACAGGAGCAAAATAACAACAATTTGAGTTCAATCTATTATATCTCATATAACCTATTGCTCTGATACCATTGTTGGTAACAATTTAGGGTTTCAAGATAATTTAGCAGTGGCAAAAACTAAAGCCTAAAAGGATCTTGTACGAAAATAACAGATCGAATTAAAATCTTACCTTAGGTTTTAGGATATCGATTAACCCCAATTTTTATTCAATTGTAGAATCTCGCCGAAAGCTGGATTGAATCAAACCATGACAAAAACGCCCTGGCCTCCATAGTTATCCACGTGCACACCATCTTCAATCGTCGAAAAGATCGAAGAAGAAAGGAGAGCTCAGCGGTGCTATCCGCCATTCTTGTTTTGATCTAGGATTTTGTTATTTCTAAAAAAAAGTCGGTTAAAAATATATATTCAATACCGTATGTTATAAAAGGTGTAGACCCCCTTTTAATCAATACACGTGTACATGAAACAAGGAACAATTCCTTATACTCTTTCAACCACAAATATCAACGGTTGATATTTTATTTTATCCAAAATCAAAACAGTGTTCCCCTTATAATGTTCTAAGCCTGTGACCCTATAGGTTGTTACAACGTTGGCAACGATTTTAAATCTTATTTAAAATCATAAACAGTGATTGGTATCTAGCAATACACCGCTGCTACCCAAGTTATAATAAGATCAACGATTCGATACAACCTTTCGTGACTAGTGTATCAATGTAATATAATCCTTTTAACCAATATATCCAGGATTAAACTAGAGGCATGGATCGTATCATCCTCGTTATAATTTAATCCGTTTTTCTTGATCGATGATTAGGCTGTTTAAAACAAATCAATGTTTGAGCACGACCATGCATTTCACAGTCTCACTCAATCAAGAGGCCCATGGATATCACTACGAATATATCGTAGGGTTAAATTCCTTCTAGATCATTCATAATTTTCATTCAATTTGAGATATATCCAATAATCACCGTTATCATTACTCTGTTACGAAATAACTTTAGATGATATCAAAATACAAATATCCTCGAATAAATTTATAATGATTTCAGGTCTGAGGACCATTACATCACTGTCACTATGAGAACAACTTATGATACTGTTGATTATATTCCATGTAGTTATCTCACTGTGGGTCATCCCAATACGCTATTCTCCAATACGTATTTATATCTTGACTTTAACATCACGTATATTAATGATAAATGAGATGTGATCAAGTGACGACCCGGGGTATTCGGCCTCGAAAATCGACATAAATACCTTTATTGTATCTCATGCCGACCTTTCAGACACCGAGAACACCGGATTGTAAATGAAAGAAATTAGAGGGTGAGATAAGAAAGAAAGAAATATAAGAATAGAAGAAGAAGAAGAAGAACACAAAATAGAGTCTCACATCGCAGCGGAACAAAATATAATATAGAAATAAATCTTTGTTGAGAGCTTTGAATAAAACTTACAATATCATAGTACATCAACATTTCTGGACAGTTTTAATAATCTGCCCTTATATACAACACAACGGAATCATATGTCTGAATTCTTCCAGCCCATCTCTTCTCAGCTTTCGAATCTGAACCTGTACACTCCAGGCTAACCTGAGCATTTACAAAACACCGGGTCAGTCTGGTGAACCAGAGTGAGATAAACTCGCACATTATTAAGGGTAAATGACCCAATCATGATTTTAAAGTTCGAAATCTTTTCAAAAGAAAATGATAATCGTAATACCGAATCCACACATAAACACGGACGGTTTTTACCTTACGATAACCCAAAACAGTTTTGAAAACGATATCTTTTCTGATATTATAATAATGCCTAAATACAAGTAAATATCAATCTAGTGGAACGCTTGCATCTCACGCTCCACATATATAGTATACAATCAAAACCGCAGACGCTTATTGGAGATTGGATTCCATCTCTGACAAGGTATGGGACCACCTGTCGATCGTGTATCTCTAGAGACGAATACACTGGGTTCAACAAGAATGTCTTGCAACCCGGCCCACACATGACCGACCACTCATTTCGCTTGAGTGTATCGAATGTATATCATCGATGGTTGGAATCAGCAACCGCCTCTCGAAAAGGGACAGCATCGAATATAGATTTAAGAAACAAATGGAATTCCTCTAGATAGGTGATCATACACCCTAATGGGAGCGACCCACATAGCCATGCTGCCTGCCCGATTTTTGTCACCTCCTGGTTGATGAGGCTTGAAGCTAGAATTTCTTTTCGAACATCTGGCCACCATTCACTTGAAATGCCACATCGTCAGATCCATCAGATATCACTAATTGACGTCCACAAAAATACTCTAGTTGGGAGCTAACCAACTATAATACGTTTGAAGAAATCAACGTACGTGGTCCTTTGGAAATACTCTGTCAGACACTCGTCCATACAAGTCATCCAGGAACAGGATGAACCGAGGGCACTCTCCTACAGCATCCTAGGAATCACCATATAGATCAGTAACGATAAGTCCTTGCAATCCATAGATTCCAATCATGACAGAATCACTGTTGAAATATCTCCGGTCGCTAAACCAGAGAAATCCAATCAGTAGTTCTTCCGCTCACGAAGATCAACGGTCTTCCATTGCTCCATCTTCGATAATCTTCTTCCACGTATTCGCTGGACGGAATGGTTTTCGAATATATATTCGGTCCCGGTCTTTCCGTACCAACGATCGTATGGTCAGGTTTGATAGTCGGTGATTTAACTATCAAATAAAAACAGATGTGCCAACAACGATATTATTACAAGATGGAAATTCTATCGACCAATAATCGTTCAATGTTTATTTCTTTTTAGATTAAATTATCCTTGACTTAGTCATTTACCCATTTATATATACATACGTAAATTCTTATTTTCTACATTTTGAAAATATACTTTATTAATATTGGAACATTTCCAGCATTTACTTCTTTCGCTTATTTAAACATTTCTGATCTTTACTTGGAAAACGTTTCCCAACTTCTTCATTTGATTTAAACCGATGTTTAAATAAAACATCACTAAGCCCATCCAACCCTTTTTACTCATTAACTCAATTTACTTGACCAATCTTCACCACCGAACCTTACCCATCCTTAGTTAAAAACGCAGCCAATCAAGTTGGGGTATAATTACCTCTCAGATCTTAATTGAACAACATTTCCAACCTCGAAATAAACAGGGTTCATCTTCGAAAATCTTTAACAACTTCCTTTCGAATAACCATATTTAATTTATCCTTCTTTCGAATAAACTGTATTCGATAATCTCTCTCTTGCGAATAAACTATATCCAATTAACTATCTCTTCGAATAATTTGTATTCGATTTAACTCACTTCTAGAATAACTATATTTGATAAATCTACTTCGAATAAGTGATATTCGATAAATTCCTTTTAACTCTATTCGATTTACTACTCGGTTAACTCAAAACTGATTAACCCCATTTGAATAACTCTAATTCGATTTAATTCCAATCGTTTTACTTTAATTGATTAACCATAACTGGTTAACTCTACCTAACTAACTCTACCTGATTTACTCTAACTGGTTACTCTGACTGATTAACTCTAACTGGTTAACTCTAACTCGACTAACTCGACTTATTCAACTAAATTTGGCCAACTCGGCTTAATTAACTCAACTTTGACTAACTCGACTTAATTAACTCTTATCGATTACTACTATTTGATTTAACACCATTCGCTTGACTCTAGATCACAGCGATCACAATGGTTACGCCTGATTCCCTCAGGAAACATCTGACTGCCGTAGGCTATCTGCAGCCCTGCGAATTACGTTAGCAGTTTTACGAAATGGTACTTATCATGAATAACTATGTTTGACTAACTCTGTCTCAAATAATTATATTCGACCAATTCAAAAAAAATATCCAATTAAATCCTAATTCGATTAACTGGATAATAATAATTCTTATTTTTCTTTAAAATTGCTCTATTCAAAATAATATACTTAAACCCATTATAAAATAAATTTATAATCTCATAAGGGTCGGCCCACTTGATGATAAAAATCCATGATTCTCTGATAGGCAAAGTGATACCAAATTTACTCAACCAATATTATCACTGGTTAAACCAAATTGAACGTTGAATTTCAATCCAACTGTTTATCTATCAAATCAATTTCTCAATCCAACTATTTCCTTTATCTGGTAATAAAGGACGACCCTCAATCAACAACCATATCACGCAAACAATTCAAATAATTTCAAATACGTTTATTTTATAAACGTGGTAAATCAAGGAAAATTCCTCTATTGGATTTAATCGTTAAAAATAACGATTTTATATTTCACTGAATTTAAACGACCGTTTACATTCCATTGTTCAAATCAACAAGATATAACTAGCAGACGATCCATTTCTAGCAACCAGAGTACATAAAACAAAAACCCAATTTATATCAAATATAAACGGGAGAAACTGAGTGAGGTTAACTCAACTTTGTTTGATTCGTCGATAATTCGGCTTATTTCAGTCAAATTAAACTGTGTTTAATTCATTTGAAAAATCCAGCTGCTGCCCTGCTCAGTCCCCTTCCATCGCGTAGTACTTGACTTCACGGTCCCGATGTTTTTTCGTTTCGTCGAAATCTGATTATGTGTGTGTTCAGAATTAATATTTGAAATTTTTAAACCATTTAACTAATTTAACTTTAAATAAAAATATATGGGCCTTACCTTATCCGGTCCAGCCCTGACCCACTTGAACCCGCCCATCTTTCTCCTATAACCACCGAAACCCTTCCATCTCTTCATTTTATTCATACGCCGCCACCAAAATCAAAGAAAAAAAGGAAACCCTCCTACTTTTAAACCCTTGTCGCCGCCGTCTGTTATCACCGGACCCCACAACATCGGTCTCACCAGAGACGCCGTCGTCCAAGCTTCCCTCCCGACCCCTTTATTCCTCTATCCAGTAAACGTAGGTCCGCCATGCTCCATATACGGAAGTCACCAGTATTCCGATCGTTTGTGATCCGCTACGCCACCATCTCTTTACTGCTCAAACCCCCCTTCAATTCGATTCAACCTAGACCGAGGCCGAACGAATCAGATAAGTATTTGTTTTAGATTTAACTCCTATTTTGATTCTTCCTGTTTTGATTTTCTATTGTTTTGAATTGGGTTTTTTCTGGCTTGTGGTTGAACTGTTTTTGTGGTTGAAATGATTTGTGGTGGTATTTATAGCTAGATTTTGATCTAGATAAGAACGATGCCAAATTCGAATGGCAATATCATAGGTTGATTTTTCTGTGTTTAGATCCTAGGTGCTATCTCTTTTCATTTCAGTTACAGTTGTTGGTGATTGAAATGTTGATGTCTGCGTGATGAACTGTGGTACTTAGCAGAAAATGTGAAGACATTTCATTGTCTTTTTCACACACTGTTTCTGTTCAGGGATGAACATGGATCGAACTGTTTGTGTAGAGGTTAGTTAGCTATCTGTATTGTCTTTTCTTTTCTTTAGATACAGCCATTGAATTATTAAATTTGATTTTAGATTTGCATTGGGTTTTCCATGTGTAAATTCTGCTCGAATACACATAGATTGAGCTGTCCTTGTATTTTGTTTCAGCTATTTATTTCCCCTTCACATGGTCTGTTTGGGTTTGACATGAAGCTTTTTATTTGTTTAATTCACTTTCAGATCTAAACTAGTGTACGTATATATATGTCAGGTAGGATTTTGTACATAACATTTTCCTATTTACAGTTGTATATTAGCTGTTTTCGATTATCTGTGTGACCGAATTTGAGTTTAATGTGATGTTTTTCCTTATTGGAGATCTTTCACTTTATATATATCTATACCTATATTTTCTAGCTATTTATAGCTGTTTTTATTTTCCCTTTTCAGGTTGATTTTGCTGATGACAGTGGTGCTTTGAAGGCTGCACTTATCAGACAGTGAAGATTTTTGTGGGATTCTCCATGTGCGACTGAATTGTTTACTTCATTCCTTTTGAAAAATTGAACTATGCCATGTACCTTTTGTGTCAAATGTATGGCTGAACAGTTTGTAGAGATTTGTACATGAGATTATACATACAAATATATAGCTGTTTTTGATTGTATAAAGATTTGGTGATATTGTACTATATGTGTCTTGTTAAATATCAAATATTATGATTTTACTGTTAAGTTCATTGTTATTATATATATATATATATATATATATATATATATTAGCTATGTATTTTGCTATTTGCATAGCAGCTTTTATTATGGTGGAATTCTATCTACTATTTCTCACTGGACATGCTTGCTGTCCTTGAATTCAACCATGAATTGTTTTGTCCATTTTGCTTTCCACTAGTATGTTGTTGTTTGAATTGTAAATCTCATATAATGTCAATGTAAATTAAAATTCAAACATCTAATGATAATGAATTAATAACGTCATATTTAGTAATACAAATTGTCATTAGTCGAATTTAAAACCAACATTAAAAATCCTGAGCTTTAAATGATTTCCCCTTTTATATAAAAATAATTCCAATAAATGGTCAGAAAATACGAGACATTACAGATCTTCAGTCAATCAATATACTAGTCTCAACGCTTTACTGTTGTCCTATATAAAAAATAAAACTTGACTAGAGGACATTTAAGAATTATAATACTTATCATATTATATAAACTTAAATTCAAGTCTTATTCAAACTATATAATTTCATATTACAATTCTGAGGACTTCTATTATATTAATATTTATATTACGCAGTAAATATAATATAATAGAATATTATTCTATTCCAAATAAAACAATAACATCAACAGTGTTATCAATCTCATCAAGTGAATTGCCTCCAGGGCATAAACTCTAACAATCTCCCACTTGCACTAGAGTCAATTATTCATGTATCATATACGCATGAAACTAATGTGATTATTAAACTTCCGCTGCGACAGAGTCTAATTCAGCAGGTCTGCAACATTACAACTTTTGCAACTTTGCAGATATGTTCATTTCTTTTGACTTTCTACTGAAATATTCTCTTTCCACTGCAATTATTAGCCAATATGCTGTGTACACGTTGACCGCCATTCAGCAGAATTTGTGTTTTCGGGTGTTCTAGTAATTTTGTACTCATCCTGTTCATCTGACACAACACTCCCCTCACGTTTGCATTGACCACTAGAAACTTCACCTTCTACTAAACAACTAGCCACTTAATTATTCATTGCACTAGCTAAACCTACAACCTCACCAAAAAATCAGCTACTCTCCTAGCAACCCCTCCCCAGAAATATCATCATTAAATTTACCAAATAAGCCACACGAGTTTTATTTGTCTTTTAAACCTTCTTTGTCACAAGGGTCATCCTACAAGTAGTGAGTATATGCTTTATGTGGCGAACCAATCAAGATTTATCATTTCATCTTTTCATCCAGTTACCTTGCCATAATCAGCTGTAGTAATATTTAACGGTGACTGGTTTAGCCAAGCAAGAAGCATGTATGGCCAGCTATTGTTTAAGTTGCCCTTTTACATGTATGTTTTGCAATTGTTTAGTTGCTTACAAGTACTCATCAAATAAGCTGTTAATATCTGATGACAAAGTATGCTTTTTCATAGTTCTTATCTATAGTCGTTGAATATTGAGATCTTTTTATTTAATTATTAACGCTCATTGAGATTACTTGAGGATGCACTCCTTTCATTTGAAAAGAATTGTGCATGAGGAATTCAAGCAAAACATCAGAGGATCTCTAAATTGCTATATAAGGTAATCTATAGTTTGAGAAAACGCATGTTTTGCAT
>JASFAX010001732.1:0-49155 GCA_030737875.1 Allium sativum | reverse complement strand
GAATATTGTTTTAACCTTAGATGAGCTAGTTTGAAGAGACCAGGATGAGAACTAGGCCCTTAAACCGTTTCAAACCAACTGTGCGTTTTAAACTAATCTATAGGGATGATTATAAAAATGGAGCATTGAAGGCCGTAGATTTTCAAGTGCAGAAGAACTACTTGATAATTCTTCTTTTGATTACAACCAGAGATATTTTTATGGTGATTTTGTCGTGATTGATATCTTCGGATTGCAAGGACTACTTGCTACTGATCTTGGGGTGATTCCTATATAGGATGCGGTAGAAGAGTGCCTTCGGTTCGTCCTGTTCCTGGATGATGTGTATGGACGAATGTCGAGTAGAGTACTTCCAAAATGTCACATACATTGATTTTTACAAATATACCAAGTTTGGCGGCGAAGAAGGAAACTTCTTTTAATTTAACTCCCAGAGTATATTTGTGGATGTCAATTAGTGATTTTATGGATCTGATGATATGGAATTCAAAGTTAATGTGAGGTTCTATGAAAGGTAATTGTGACCTCAACCCTCATCAATCGGGAAAGCTCATGTGGGTGATTCCTATTAGGGTGTGTTATCACCATTTAGAGAAAATTAATTTTTATTTCTTTTGTATCTTATAAGAATCGGTTTGTTGAGCATAAACGTTCTTGATAATATATTCGGTACATTCTACTTGAATGAGTGGTCGGTCGTGTGTGGCCAGGTTGCAAGATGTTCTTGTTGAACTCTGGTGTTTCTCCTCTAGATAACACTGATTGGGAAGTGGTCCCATACCTTGTCATGTTGGAAATCCAAACTCCAGCGCGAGCCATACGTGTTTAGTTGTAAACCAAGTACGTTGGGAAGTGAGATGCAAACTTATCGGCTATATTCCTATTTATTTGTCGTTTGATAGACATTATTATAATATCACTAGATTTTGATATAAAAAGTGATTTTATCGTAAGATAAAAACACGTGCAATGTTTATGTGTGGTCATATCTTACGAGAGTCCATTCTTTCAAAGGATTTTCTAAAGTTAAGCAAGTTGTTGTGTTATGAATTTTATTACTAAAAGCCTTTCGACTGGAAATCTGTGTGATTTTTCTTACCGCAAAATGGGCTCGATTAGGCTAAGTGCATTTTCAGGTTGCATTAGGATTTTCTTGGAACTTCAGAAGAGGAGATGAGGTCGAGATTTGATTTTATTTTTCATGGTATTAATTTATTTATTTACGCTATGTGTGTTGTATTGATCTAATGTGTACTCTGATGTTATAATCACATACATACATACATACATATATATATATATATATATATATACAGTTTCTTTTGAGTAAAGAGCTGTTGATATATATAATATTTTGTCCATTCCACTATGAGTTTCTATTTCTACTCTGAATCCGTAGTGTTGATACTTCTTCATTTTCTTCTATTCTAACATTTCTTTCTTTCTTTTCTCACCCTCCAATTTCTTTCTATTAACTATCCGGTATTTTCAATACTGGATTTTGGCAAGTACTAAAGAAGTATGTATTATTATCCAAATACGAGCGTCGAATTTTGTCGGGACGTTACATGGATTAAGACAAAACTACACTCAGACTGGCTACTATAAAGACTTTTTTCTGACACTTGAGTGTGCCAATTTTGGGCACATAAGTTTTAAAAAAAATTCATTGGTCGAAACTTGATGAATTACATTCAAAGAGAAATGCTGAATTTGATTTACTTAAAAATTTCAAGAATCTTTTCCATTTTTTTCTAAATGTATGTTAATCCAAATAGTTCCAAGAGAGGATTTGGCTCATTCTTTTACATTCAAAGGGAGGATTCGAAGGATTGTTTAGAAATAGTTGAAAAGATGGTCAATCCAAATTCGAATTTGGCTCATTCTAGTTCCAAGCGAAGTTATGATGATTTATCCAATCAAGATTGTATGTTAGAGAGAAATGATTGTTCCTAACTTTGTAGAAAGCTTTTATTTGTTCTAACAAATGAGAGGACTGGTCGATGATGTCATCTGGATTATTATATTTATAGAGAAGTGATTTCGAATCTTGGTTTTTTGATTACATGAGAAAATATTATCGAACTTATTTATCATCACATCAACTTTAGCTTCTATGGCTAAATTTGATCATACAAATGGGCACTCGATCATGAATAAATAAATATTTAGTTAGATTTTTCCCATTTGGTTGATATTTCGCTTGGTGCATAGGTTCAAGGATCATTCGAGATTTATTTTCAAGACCATCATACAGAATTTGGAAAAGAATACGTTTTTCCAAATTGTGATGTGGTATCTGATTGAAAGTTCATTAAACCGCTCAAATAATTTTTAGAAAATTAACTAACAAGTTGATGAAAATTTATGAATTCATTTCGAATTTTGGTTGTTTTTTCCGAAGGGTTAAATTTCTGCAAGAAAACTTTACAAACTCGTGCCATGTTCAAATCGAACACAAAGGCAAGAAGTACAACAATTTTTTGGCATAATCGGTGAGTGCGAATGGAATTAACCTAAGTTTGATTCCATAATCACGTCATTTTAAGAAGTTTAATAGTTGTGAAATTTTGGTAAAATTTCGATAAAATGACGTAGCTATCACCATTTCAACATTGCCAAATTTCAAAAGTATGTTAATGTAGTTCGAATGGATTTTAAATGATTACCCCTTGGGGTAAGTAAAGTGATGCAAGACGGAATAAAAACTTGACCGAGAAGATTATATCGACAAGTGTAGGAAAAGAGTTTTCTTTAGCCATTTAAAATAGAAGGTTTGTTCAATTTAATGATTGTAGAAATGTCACAAGTCTAGATGATCATGCGTACGGGGAAAGAATAAGGAGACGAGGTTGAAAAACAAAGGTAAGAGAATACGATGAAAGCGAAATTCTTTTTTTCAAAAGAAGGGAAATTGTTTTTTAATGTTTAAAAGAAATGGATTTTTTATTTATTTTTCTAATGTTTTTTCATAAATACATGAAACTAAAGCAACTAAATAAATGCAAGGACAAAATTAAAATTTTCTTTCCTTAGTAGCTTCTAACCCTAACTTATACCATGACATTTCGATTTAATTTTACAAAACAATTCTTAGGTAGGCAATGGACAAGGGCTATCAATGCATCACAGATCGCCATAGAAATACAACTAAATGTGTAAGTACCTTCATTAAAACAACCATAATAATATTGACGAATCACTGTGATAATTATATGTGATCAAAACTTTGCGTTTACTTAGGCATTAAGAAATTTTTGGAAAATAAATAAATTAATTTATTGAAACAAAAATTCGACCTAGATGAGAATATGACGCGCTTAAGTTCAACGTTTAGTTTTTATCAATTAATCAAATTGCAATAATACAATGTCATTTTTTTGTCATGGAAGGGTTATGAACTCTCTACCTTGTGTGAATTTGGATGTTCCCTTAAGAAATAAAAATAGATGAAATGCAGGGAAAAACAAAATTAAACGTGTATTAACAATGCAACTATAGATGAATTTTATTCGATTTTTTAAATGTAAATAAAAGCAACCAACAATGCATGGAAAATTTAATCAGAAGACAAGAAGCGATATCAGAGTGTGCAGAATATGTAAGTAATTTTTTTACAAGTAGCAAATTTTAGTACGTAATTACTTTTCTAGCAACTGGAGCAAGCAAACAATTCTTTATTTACATTTCAACCTAAATAGAGTTGAGCATTTTTTTTCCTGATTTTTCTTTAAGGACAATTGAATTTATTATTAATTAAAAGAACAAAGAAAAATGATAGCAAATTTGATACTTTTTGTTTTTAACTGAAAAAAATTAAAATATTTGACACAAAATGAAACAAAAAAACTTTAAGACATCAAAAACCATTTTATTGAAAAAGTTTTTTTTAAAAAAAATTAGATTTGCTCTAGTAGGAAAAGGGGGAAAAAAATCTTCAGCCAGGCCCAACTACAAATCCCAACCCAAGCACGATATTTAATAAATGCTTCTTATTCTCATAACTAAAACAACAATGTTTTTTATGAGAATCAATGATCCAAAAGAACATAAAATGGAAATCAACAAGCTAAATCGATAAAAAAATCTATGGTAAATGGTTGCAATTGGGAGGCGTAGTTGTTCGATTGTAGATTAGTTGAATTGGTAGGAGGAAATACTGATCTTCCTGAGCTCAGAGGTATGCTAGTGGTCAGTTATTTGTTGTAGATTTGAAATTGCAATTGTGGTGGTTCATGGTGATTTATTGAAGAGGAGAGTGGTTGAGCTTGGTTGTGCTTCTGGCATTAATTTTTGTTTTAGGTGACTTGCGGCCCTCGAGTTTGGCAAGAGTTTAGCAAGGGTTTGTATATTAGACTATTCACCCGCCTTTGTACAAGGCCGTTATGATTTGGATTTGTATGCTGGATAATTAGGAAATAGAATAGGAATGATTATATGAAGCTACAAAGAACTAGATTCATAGATATATCAATTTGGAGGAAACTGGATAATTGTAACACCCTGTATTCTCTGTGAACATAAGAATGACAAATCAGAGAATAATTAAATTGTAATATAATAATTAAAGGAAATGGGTTATACCATTGCGTTCGTCTCGAAATTCTGCTTGGAATAGAGTCCAAGTTTGCGTAAATCGGACTCCGTATGAAGAAGATATGGCCTTCGGAAGTTTCAGTAAAAACTAGCCCAAAATTCAAAAATTCAGATTCGAATTTCAAAACAAACACCCGGGTTGGGCGGAAAAATTCCCTCCCAGGACCCAGGTCAACACTAGGGTCGACCTGTGTAAATAGGTCGATAGTAGGGTTGACACTAGGGTCGACCTCCCACCCTATTTCCAGATCCGTGGAAATATGATTTTTTCTGTATTTAGACGCCCGTTCTGACCAGATTCCTGACCCCTATGCTATTTAAACACTGCCAACCTAGCTTTCTCTCCATCCAATTTCATTCTGCCTATACTCTTCCTCTATTCTAAAATAAAAATAAAAATGGCGTCGGTACTCTGCTAGAATCAAAACTAGAACTAGTGCATCTTCTTCCAATCAGAATAGAATTAAAAGAGGACAATTATTTTCTAATCTAATCGATAGTCTACGCCAATGGAGCGCTATACAGTGTTAGGATACAGGTCCCAGAAATCAAGATTTACCTTTTCAATTGTGAGTACAGTTATTTTCAGATATGAAATTTAATAATCATCTTGACATTTTTGTGAATCTGGATCTGAGGTTATGCATAATTTTCTGTGGATCTATCTTGACTGTGACTATTCTGTATCTGTTCCATCTTTTCTTCCTTTTTGTTTATAGCCAGGCTACCACGAGCCTGCACCAAATCTCATAAGAGATTAACGCACGAATGCTAAATTTTTGGGACAAATAATGGATAATGCATATTTGGACATGACTGATCTTTGACTGGTTTGAGAAATGGATATATGTTGTAAATTAAATCTAGATCTGTGTATACTCTGTAATTTTGAAGAAGAGAAATCATTGTATGATAACATGCGACTTAAAACTTAGGGACATAATGCATATAAAAATTAAGATTTGATTTTTGAGATGTTATAATTTAAAGATCCAGACTTTTGGGATAAATTTTATGTAACGATTCATGACTTGAAAAAGGAATATGTGACTTAGGCATAGAGACCTATATTATAATAGGATAACTGTCAATGTGAATCGCCTAATCTGCTAGATCTGTTATCTGTTGAACTGCCTAATCTACTAATCTGTTGAATTGCCTAATCTGCTAATCTGTTGAATCGCCTAATCTGCTAGATCTGTTATCTGTTGAATTACCTAATCTGCTAATCTGTTGAATCACCTAATCTGCTGGATCTGTTATCTGTTGAATTGCCTAATCTGCTAATCTGTTGAATTGCTTAATCTGCTAGATCTGTCATCTGTTAAATTGCCAAATCTGTTGAAAGCTAAATAATTGTAATTTGGGTATGAAAATCTGTAGGCTCGATCTAAGAAATTTGATTAATCTGCTGTAACCTGTAAAGAAGCTTAATCTCTTAAATGAACAGAATTAGTCTGATATCTATATAATCTATACTGGGATGAAATTGGCTATGACATGAGGTTAGACTCTGTTTGCGGTAGAAGCCTGCCCGGAACTAACCGGCTTAACCAGCAACCGCAAACTGTCAGTCTAGTGTGAGAGGTCGTAGGCATAACTAAAATATGCTTAGACACGAGGTTAGGTATGGCTTGTGGCAGAAGTCTGCCCGGAACTGCCCGGCACATCCAGCGGCCACAAGCTACCGACCTAATGTGAGAGGTCTATGCATTAATATTTAATTAATTCAAATTTAAGAGAAACGTGGTGTCTAAAAACGTGTTGGGTGGATAGGGTTAAGCCAACTGGACTGATGAATCTAATAAACCCGTTGCGTGAGTCTGTAGGCCCAATACAAAGTTAGACAATCTGTAAGTCTGTTAAATCCGTACATCTGATCTGTTTATCTGAAAACTTGTTAACATGATTGTCTGATCTGTGAACTAGTAATCTGAACTCTGTTTGAAACTTGTAAACAAGTTAATCTGAAAATCTGCTAGTCTGGGTACACATGGTTAGGAGGGGAAATACTTGTGTCATCTGTTGTTTGGGACCCATATTAGTCAGTAAACCTTTCTGGTATCACAACTTTGACCCCACACTATGTAGGGGTCCGGGCACACTTATTGAACTAATTATAAGCGGTTCATTCTGATAATGGCGAGGGGTGTTGATGGCGCATTCCAACCGGGTCATGTGCGTGCATGGATCCGGTCTTCTCTGAGGATGTAAGACACCGTGACATCTGTAAATAGGTTTGTGCCAATAGGTTGCCACTTTAGGGAGTGATACACCCTATTGTGGGGCCAACACAGGGTATTTATGTATTAGGGAGCAGATCGCTTGGGGGTAGGACTTAGGGTACACTTAGTTATGTCTGTTTCTGTTGGGTGGTAACACCTGTCTGTTTCTGCGTGGTACCATCTGTTGGGGTGGTAAAGGCCCATTACTAGTGTACACCTAATTATAAGATTCTGTTTCCATTACTTCTGTCTGTTGGGGTGGTAAAGGCCCATTAGTTGGGTGGAAAAGCGCCCATTATTAGTATTCTGCTTCTGTACCTTCTGTCTGTTGGGGTGGCAAAGGTCCATTATTAGCATTATGTTTCTGTACCGTCTGTCTCTGTTCGGGTGGTAAAGGCCCATTTCTAGCATTCTGTTTCTGTAGAGATTATTCTGTTTCCGTTTCTATTTTAGTCTAGACATTAGGGTAACACCTAATTCTGTTATACTAGTATTAGTGCTGAGAAGTGAAAAACTTAGCTTAGCCTATATCATTCCGTTTCTTCTGTTAACCTGCTATTCCTGTTACGGTTACCTCTCATCCAGTTCTATTAACATGTCATGATACTATTATCTGTTTATATGCTGAAAGTCACTGGACTCACCAGACTTATGTCTGATCTAGTTTGTTTCGCCTCTTTTCTTTCCGTCCCCCCAGGTTTTTAGGGTGGAAACATAGGAGCTTGATTCAGATTCTCTCTGCTTGAAGTGTTTGAAGTATTGCTTGGCTTTGGCTCTATCTTTCCATGGCAGTTTATAGTGGGGATTATGGATATAAAAACTATGCATTCTGAAGGCTTTTGTACAAGACCAATATTTATGTACTTGAATCCCGATATTGTGATTTTGAAAGATGTAACCAAACTCATTTCTGTTTCTATTATAATAAAGTTATAAATTTTTCAAGTACTACTTTATCTGTCTTGTAAATTTCTGTTCTGTCTACTAAAAACGCTCCACCAAAGTTAAGGCATTCCCTTTGCGAGTGACCTTAATGGAGGTGGGGTGTTACACTTGGTATCAGAGCTGAAGGTTACCAGATTGGATAAAAAGTTTTTAAAAACAATTTTCAAAAAGGTTTAAAAAGGAAGTATTTTCAAAAGTAGAGTTTATTTTGAAAAACATAATCCCCAAAGCCATAGCCTGTCTTTCTATCCTTTGTTTTGAATCTTTCCTTTTCTTTCGTTTCAGCATGTCTGGGGATCTTAACCTTCCGGAGGGCATACCGATACCTGGCTGGTTCGGGAAGTACCTAGAAGCTAGGGCTAATGATGCGGGCCCAGCAAACATCCCTCCTCCCCAGCTGTAGCGGTTCCTCCTAATCCTCCTCCTCCGCACGTGAATACTTTTACGAAGATATGTAGAGACTTTCAAGCCATGGGTGGGAAGAACTTTAATGGAACTGAATCCTTCGTGGAGGCAAGGAACTGACTCAAAGAAACTGAGGATTTGTTCGTTATCTTCGAGGTGGACGACCGGCAGAAGATACAATTGGCGGTATGGTTGCTTAAGGACGAAGCTTCTTTTTGGTGGGAGGTCACAAATGGAGAGCGTTCGGTAGAGAGATGGATTGATTTCACGAATAGGTTCGAGATGAAATTTCTCTCACGAGCAGAAGAGAGTCTATACGTAGAGAGGTTCTTGGCGTTGAAGCAGGGGAATTTATCAATGATAGAGTACGTCAACAAGTTTAATCAGTTGGCAAGATTCGGCTTAGATTTGGTAAATACACCGCATAAGAAGGCACTAAGGTTTGCTAAAGGTTTGAACGAGCCGTTACACGGATTGGCAATGTCCCACATTCCTATGGGGGCTACCTTCGAGAAATTAGTTGACATGGCATTGATGCATGAAGAGGAAACCAAAAGTGAGAAGAAAGAAGAAAAGCTTGAACGGCCACAGAACAAGAAGGTGGGGCCTAAAAAGGAAACAGAAAAGAAGGATGAGAAGTCTGAAGACAAGTAGGAGAAGAAGTGCTTTACTTGTGGAAGCTCGACCCATCTGAACAAGGATTACAGAAAAAGGAAGGGCACTTGCTTCAACTGTGGAGAAATGAGGGCACTTCACTAGGGACTGCCCAAAGAAACGAGGACAAGGGCAGAGGGCAGGACCAACTTCTGGAGGGCAAGCGAATACCCTCGAGGCTGGAGGATAGGATAGAAATAGGAAAACTTTCTGTAGAAGGTTTAATTTCCTTATCTGATTGTGGAGTTAAAACTCTTTCTGATTCTGGCAGTTTGATTCTGTAATTGAAACTCTGCACTTTAATACTAGTCTTGTTTCTGATCCCGCTGTAGACTTAAACCCATGAGGGTTACGACCCATCAATTTGTGATAAGTTGGGGTTTGAGGGTATCTGTGTTGGGCGTTAAGTTGACTATGACACATACATTCTGGGTTTTTTAAGAATCATTTGATAATATGATCTGTACCAGTAGTCTGTAAGTGTCTGAATATTTCTGAAAAGGATAGGGTTTTTTGTTCAAAGCGCGTAGTAGATTTCTAGTTGGACATTTGTTTAATGGGAGTGATTCTTTGAGTGTCAATCTGATGTTGATTTCGATCTTCGGGGTTGATACTTAGGGGGTTATTCTCTTAAACCGATGTCTGATAGGAACAAAGCTTTTGTTTTAATTGTACTTGCTTCTATCACTCGGCTGTATCCTATCGACCGAATCTTCGACTCTTAGGTAGAAACTAATGGGTGTAAACATGTGTTTGAGACATGTTATGTTTGATGGTTGCAAGTGGATGCAAGTGGTTGCTCATGGATACATATACACACACTAGGCACTAGATCGGCTCAAAAACACTCTCATACTGCATATGGATGTGTGTGCATTTTTCAATTTTGTGGATGAAAAATGGTTGACTCAGCACATGGATGTTGCATATGAATGAACGGTTGTGCACTCATATAGAAATAATATGTATCAAATAGGGAAATTGCATACATGCTGGACTCATGGCACTGACATAATTCGCATTAAGGAGGTCAACTGAATCAGTGGACCGCTTGATCTTTGCATTAGAAAATGAACATATACACACACTTTTGCATATGTCCATACAACATTAGAAGTTTTCTAAGGACAATGGATGCTTGTGGATGATGGTCGAGTAGATGGGTGATTGGATGGTAGGACACATTCTTCTTAACTTGAAGATTTCGGGGACGAAATCCTTTAAGGAGGGGAGAATGTAACACCCCGTATTTTCTGTGAACACAAGAATGACAAATCAGAGAGTAATTAAATTGTAACAGAATAATTAAGGGAAACAGGTTACGCCATTGCGTTCTTCTTGAAATTCTACTTGGAATAGAGTCCAAGTTTGCGTAAATCAGACTCCATATGAAGAAGATATGGCCTTCGGAAGTTTCAGTAAAAACCAGCCCAAAATTCAAAAATCCAGATTCGAAATTCAAAATAGACACCCGGGCTGGGCGGGAAAATTCCCGCCCAGGACCCAGGTCGACACTAGGTCGACCTGGGGGTCGACCTTTGTAAACAGGTCGACACTAGGGTCGACCTCCCACCTATTTCCAGATCCGTGGACAGATGCATTTTTCTGTATTTAGACGCCCATTCTGACCAGATTCATGACCCCTATGCTATTTAAACACCCCCAAACCTAGTTTTCTCTCCACAAAATTTCATTCTGCCTATACTCTTCCTCTATTCTAATAGTAAAATAAAAATGGCGTCGCTACTCTGCTAGAATCAAAACTAGAACTAGTGCATCTTCTTCCAATCTGAATAGAATTAAAAGAGGACAACTATTTTCTAATCTAATCGATAGTCTACGCCAAAGGAGCGCTATTCAGTGTCAGAATACTGATCCCAGAAATCAATGTTTATCTTTTCAATCTTGAGTACAGTTATTTTCAGATATGAAATTTAATAATTATCTTGACATTTTTGTGAATCTGGATCTGAGGTTATGCATACTTTTCTGTGAATCTATCTTGACTGTGAATGTTCTGTATCTGTTCCCTCTTTTCTTCCATTTTGTTTACAGCCAGGCTACCACGAGCTTGCGCCAAATCTCATAAGAGATTAACGCACGTACGCTAAATTTTGGGACAAATAATGGATAATGCATAATTGGACATGATGATCTTTGACTGATTTGAGAAATGGACATATGTTGTAAATTAAATCTAGATCTGTGTATACTCTGTAATTTGGAAGAAGAGAAATCATTGTATGATAACAAGTGACTTGAAACTTAGGGACCTAATGCATATAAAAATTAAGATCAGATTTTTGAGATGTTATAATTTAAAGATCTAGACTTTTGGGTTAAATTTTATGTAATGATTCATGACTTGAAAAAGGAATATGTGACTTAGGCGTAGAGACCTATATTATAATAGGATTATTATCAATGTGAATCGTCTAATCTGCTAGATCTGTTATCTGTTGAATTGCCTAATCTGCTAATCTGTTGAATTGCCTAATCTGCTAATCTGTTGAATCGCCTAATCTGCTAGATCTGTTATATGTTGAATTGCCTAATCTGCTAATCTGTTGAATCGCCTAATCTGCTAGATCTGTTAACTGTTGAATTGCCTAATCTGTTGAAAGCTAAATAATTGTAATTTGGGTATGAAAATCCGTAGGCTCGATCTAAGGAATTTGATTAATCTGCTGTAACCTATAAAGAAGCTTAATCTATTAAATGAACAGAATTAGTCTGATATCTGTATAATCTGTATTGGGATGAAATTGGCTATGACACGAGGTTAGACTCTATTTGCAGTAGAAGCCTGCCCGGAACCAACCGACTTAACAAACAACCGCAAATTGTCAGCCTAATGTGAGAGGTCGTAAGCATAACTAAAATATGCTTAGACACGAGGTTAGGTCTGGCTTGTGGTAGAAGTCTGCCCGGAACCGCCCGGCACATCCAGCGACCACAAGCTACCGACCTAATGTGAGAGGCCTATGCATTAATATTTAACTAATGCAAGTTTAAGAGAAATGTGGTGTCTAAAAACGTGTTGGGTGGAAAGGGTTAAACCAACTGGACCGATGAATATAATAAACCCGTTGCGTGAATCTGTAGGCCCAATACAAAGTTAGACAATCTGTAAGTCTGTTAAATCCGTACATCTGACCTGTTAATCTGAAAACTTGTTAACTTGATTGTCTGATCTGTGAACTAGTAATCTGAACTCCGTCTGAAACTTGTAAACAAGTTATTCTGAATATCTGCTAGTCTGGGGACACAAGGTTAGGAGGGGAGATACTTGTGTCATCTGTTGTTTGGAACCCATATTTGTCAGTAACCCTTTCTGTTATCAAAACTTTGACCCCACACTATGTAAGGGTCCGGGTACGCTTACTGAACTAATTATAAGCGGTTCATTCTGATAATGGAGAGGGGTGTTGATGGCGCGTTCCAACTGGGTCATGTGCGTGCATGGATCTGGTCTGCTACGAGGATGTAAGACATCGTGACATCTGTAAATAGGTCTGTGCCAATAGGTTGTCACTTTAGGGAGTGATACACCCTACTGTGGGGCCGACACAAGGTATTTATTTATTAGGAAGCCGATCGCTTGGGGGTAGGACTTAGGCTACACTTAGTTATGTATATTTCTGTTGGTACCGTCTGTTTCTGTTGGGTGGTAACATCTGTCTGTTTTTGCATGGTACCATCTGTTGGGGTGGTAAAGGCCCATTACTAGTGTACGCCTAATTCTAACATTATGTTTCCATAACTTCTGTCTGTTGGGGTGGTAAAGGCCCATTAGTTGGGTGGTAAAGGCCCATTATTAGTATTCTGCTTCTGTACCTTCTATCTGTTGGGGTGGCAAAGGCCCATTATTAGCATTATGTTTCTGTACCGTCTATTTCTGTTCGGGTGGTAAAGGCCAATTTTAGCATTCTGTTTCTGTAGAGATTATTCTGTTTCAGCTTAGACATTAGGGTAACACCTAATTCTGTTATACTAGTATTAGTGCAGAGAAGTGAAAAGCTTAGCTTAGCCTATATCATTCCGTTTCTTCTGTTAACCTGCTATTCCTGTTACGGTTATCTCTCATCCAGTTTTATTAACATATCATGATTCTATTATCTATTTATATGCTGAAAGTCACTGGACTCACCAGACTTATGTATGACCTAGTTTGTTTCGCCTCTTTTCTTTCCGTTCCCCCTCCCCCCCCCCCCCCCCCAGGATTTTAGGGTGGAAACATAGGAGCTTGATTCAGATTCTGTCTACTTGAAGTGTTTGAAGTATTGCTTGGCTTTGGCTCTATCTTTCCATAGCAGTTTATATTGGAGATTATGGATTTAAAAACTATGCATTATGAAGGCTTTTGTACAAGACCGATATTTATGTACTTGAATTCCGATATTGTGATTTTGAAAGATGTAACTGAACTCATTTCTATTTCTGTTGTAATAAAGTTATAAAATTTTCAAGTACTACTTTATCTGTCTTGTAAATTTCTATTCTGTCTACTAAAACGCTCCACTAAAGTTAAGGCATTCCCTTTGCGAGTGACCTTAACGGAGGTGGGGTGTTACAATAAAAGTTCAAATTTTGGCTAAGTATCAGATCATTATCTTCCGAAGCAAAGAAACATAACTGAAAATTTAGTTGAGTGCTTGTTAATCCCGAAATTAGAATCAACACCAAAAGTAATGCAAATACTTCACAAAGTAGAGAAAATAGAAGAAATGGAGCCTCACAACAATAAGAATGCAAACAGAGAACATAATGTCTTATAGTGGTTTGATCAAGTGTGATCTTCATCCAATTTAATGAATGATTCAATTATCACATCGAGGGTTACAAAACAAGCATATCCTCTCGTTACATTCATCATTAGCCTCACTACTTCTCTCTTAGTTCTATTAGAAATGGCTAAGGAGAGATTTGATAGAATTCTTCAAATGTAGTAGGTGATTGAATGGATCTAGACTTTCTTGTGAACTATGATGAATTTCCATGGCTTCATGATGGATTTGGAGTTTGATCTTCAATTAAGAGTGGTTGGAGATGAAAAAATTCCTTAGAAAAGGTCGAGAATTAGATTCGGTAGCCCTTCGGGGTTATGAAAAGTCCTCCTCTTTAAAGTGAAGTTTAACCCTATTTATAGAAGTGTGGAATGAGTGAAATATGGCTCTCAGGTTTTGGGTCGGCCTATGGGGTATTTTATGAAAATGCCACTGCCAGCTATAGCCAGCTAATTGCCAGTTTTCAAGTGCCACACCGACCCAGAAATAGACGTGACTGACCCGATCCGGGTACTACAGGCCGACCCGCTCTAGAGATGAATACACCGATCCGTTCCTTCAGAACAGTCCGACCTGATCAGCTGTGCTAGGCCGATCCGTTCTATAGTAAAATGCACCAGTCCACTCTTGATGATAAGACTGATCCGCCTCTTTTTGATCTGACCGATCCAACTTGTCGCATTTAGACTATGCCGACCCAATCCGTCATATGATGATTTGACTGACCCGATTCAGTACGTTGGGTCGTCCTGCTTGACGATAGACACCTCGACCAAATCCATTCGAGTGCACCGACCTACTCTGTGCCAATCGATCCGATGCTTTCCACTGTGCTAATGAACCAACCCGTCCCTTCACTTTCAGACCTACCCACTATTGTATTATACAACCGACCCATCACTTAAACTCTAATTTTTAAATTGTTAACATTTGCCCCTCGAAGTTCATAATATTTTGATTTATAGAACATTATGGGCTTCGAAACACACGGATTGTAGATTAGTGATGGGTTGATTTGTTTTTAACTATAGGGGTCGGTATGATTTTTGCATTTTGGATCGGGCATGCTTAGATGCGGTGGATCGGGTGCGATGGGCCCTTATCGGTTCAGCCCAGTCCATAATCATTCAGCCCATATAAAGGTATAATACATTTTTTTCCTTTTCCTCTACTTTTTTCTCGCAACCACAAGACCTAATAAGTTTCAATGGCGGCGGGACTATCCTGAAACGAATTCGCTCAACCTATGCTTGCGATTTAATCGTCCATTCTAATTCGAATCAAAAACACTTCTCACCTTTGGTTGACGACTCAACCTCTCGGACCCATGTCTCTCCAAGCTTCTCGAGACCAAATTCATCCTTTTATCCATCCTATTGCAGGAAATTTTGCATTTTGTTTAACAATTAACAATTTTGAATTCAAATTGGAATGAACTAAGGCTGAGAGGTTCTCAGATTGTCAACTCGAGTTTGATCCTTGGGCTATAAGGTTTTTGGACTGTGGATTTTTGATATGGATGTGTTGTAAACAAAATTGGGGGTTTGTTGTAGCAAAGTTGTATAAGTATGTAGCGAATTCACGTCGTATTAATTCCCACTGGACTCAATTTTCACTTGATGCCCTCCACATGTTTGTAGAAATGCTTGTCATGCTAGAACCACGTTGAACTCTCATATTTTTGTATTCGTTTTTGCTGCTGTGATCTATCTTATAGTTTGCTCATGTTTTACTTGTTGCGTTGATTGTGCTTACTTTTCAAAATATGAAGTTATAGACGCTAATGACTGGTTCTGATCGGTCTTAACAGATCCACTCTGGGTGGACAAAGCTAATCCAGTTCTGGATCGGTCATGGCCATCCCAATTCTGGATCGGCTATGGCCGACCCAGTTTAGGGTCAGTCATGACCGACCTAGCTCTGGATTCATCATGGCCGACCTAGTTTTGGATCGGCTATGGCCGACCCAGTTTTGGGTTAGCCATGACCGACCCAGTTCCGGATCGGTCATGGCTGATGTGATAACCCCAAACCCCGTACCACGGAAGCAAGGATAATCATTGGAATATAACACATTTAACACATCAACAGATTATAGATAATAGCAGAACACATGAAATCATAGAATAATACTCATCATCGTAGCAGCGAAATCATAAATTTCATCAACCTCAGAGTTGCACAGACACAAGATACTACTTAGTACATATGAGGTTCCAACAAATAGAAAATAAGTCTAAAACATCATCAAATACATCATAGACAAAGTGATGTCTAAATGTCCAAAATAGAGACAAGAGATAAAGATAGTCTTCGTCTTCTGCCAAAAGAGCACACCATGCTATGGTGCATATCCAAAACAAAGCCTGTTACCTGTTTACTTGGCTGGCCGTGTGAAAATAAGGGCACCCAAGTTTGCAAGTGAATACGAAATACGAGTCAGTCATGGGGCTGGTATGAGAAATCTTACTTAACTTAGCTAATAATAAGGCTAATCACAAGACCACGCCACTAACGCGGAACGGGTTTACTCCGTTGGATTGCCAGTGCATAAAATAAGTATATCCTTTAAATAATGCAATGTTTTTTAGATAAATGAAACCATCATAAGACTCAAATCCCATCACACAATGCAACACAAATCGGAGGATAAAGTTTTACCTTATAATAGTCAAACCTAATTGATACATATAAAACAATAATCATTTGATATTACTATTAGTGTCTAGTCAGTTTAAAACACTTTCAAAGTAAATGAATCAAACCTAGACGGCATAACTAACATATACTATGTCGCCATATATAGGTTTACAATCAAATCTGTAATGTCGTATTGGAAATTGGGTTTCCATCATGAGTCGAGGCTAGGAACCATCCTCACCGATTTCGAGACACTCTAGTAAATGCCTTAGGATCCCCCGCAGTGAACCCTGGTTAGCAATATGGCCGGTCCACACATACTTTAGTGGATTAGTTATTCCTGAACACACGTTTTCCGGTCCTATTGGACCTATCATTTGGCCAGTAGCGACTAATATCCGAGGCGCCTCGTAATCTATCTTCCACATAAGTAAAAAAATATCTGGGCTCCATACCGTGGCACCACTTCTAGCTAGAAAGAAACGCATGCACTCCTTGTCGTCCTCTTTCTGTTTTTGACTCATACCGGGTGTGAGGCTTGCGAAGTAATGCTATATACAGAGCTATGCTAATTAAAGCTGTGCTTTGATCATAAAAAACAAGGCTCTGCTTTTCAACAAAAGCCTTGATCATTTGCATCTTAGCATGCCACATTGGCAATTCACGCCATGCAACTGATATCTATCGATATATATATCCTCTTAGCTCATACGTCTTAGAGAAGGGTGTTAAGCAAGAGAATAAATTATCCACCACCAAATAGATATATATTTAATAGAAATCAATTAACATATAATAAAATCCAATGTCAAACACACATCCATTTACAAGTCCGCTCTGGGTCTGAACGAAACCGAAGACACCTTAATCCTAGTCTCGTATGTCCAATACGGAAGAGTGGTTCTCGCGTATCCGGGCAATCAACAAGTACGTCCGGAGAACTACCACTTTAACCCTTTACTGGGAGCTAACCAATGAAGGGCGTCAGTAGTTGTCCATTCGATGTGAAGATCGCCGGTCTTCAACCATCATCTTCAATGTCTTCGACTTTAAATCATCGTATAATTATTTGATATCGTTAATAATATTTTATAAAGATTTATCGCTATTTTTATTTATATAAAAATAGCCCATTTAATTTGAACAATGTTTCAGGCCATTACGCGGCCCTGGCGCTGTTTTTATCCAAATTTGAATTACGCGTTTCTTGAAATCTAACCATTGTATCTTAACAAATTTAATATCATTGGAAAGATCTTTCCAAAGCGAACCCAATGGTTCCAGTTTTGGGAAAATCTGATGGTTGGACCTTTCGGTATAATCGATTAAAGTTACGATTCCGAAACACAAACTACCGCGCATGATTCATTTCATTTTAATTTATATTTATATATAATATATATAAACATAATTCGTTCGACGAATTCAACTAACATGCTAAAAATAATCTTTTAATCAAACAAGATCATGTTCTAATATATGATTCTTTTATTCTAATTTAACATGATAAAAATGTCATTTTTAATAACAAAACATGTTTAACGTATCATTCTTTTTTTTTATTCTAATCTAACATGTTGAAAATATCATTTCTAATAGCGTAACATGTTTTACAAAAATTCCTTTTTATTCTAATTTAACATGTTGAAAATGTTATTTCTAATAACATAACATGTTTTACATAAATTCCTTTTTATTCTAATTTAACATGTTGAAAATGTCATTTCTAATAACAAAACATGTTTTACATAGATTCCTTTTTACTCTAATCTAACATATTGAAAATGTCATTTCTAATAACATAACATATTTTACATAAATTCCTTTTTATTCTAATTCAACATGTTGAAAATTTCATTTCTGACAACACAACATGTTTTACATAAATTCCTTTCTATTCTAATTTAACATGTTGAAAATGTCGTTTCTAATAACAAAACATGTTTTACATAAATTCCTTTTTGTTCTAATTTAACATGTTGAAAATGTCATTTCTAATAACATAACATGTTTTACATAAATTCCTTTTTATTCTAATTTAACATGTTGAAAATGTCATTTCTAATAACATAACATGTTTTACATAAATTCCTCTTTATTCTAATCTAACATGTTGAAAATGTCATTTCTAACAACATAACGTGTTTTATGTAAATTCCTTTTTATTCTAATCTAACATGTTGAAAATGTTATTTCTAATAACATAACATGTTTAACATAAAATACTTTTTGTTCTAATTTAACATGTTGAAATGTCCTTTTTAAATGACAAAACATGTTTAACATGTTATTCATTTTATTCTACTCAACGTGATGAAAGTTACATTTTAATGGACAAATCATATATTAACATGTAATTATTTTTATACTTTGCTAATATGTAAACGACATTATTCTAATGAATTAATACATATTATTGGTTTTTCCTACTTTGCTAACATGCAAATAATAATGTTTTAATAAACAAAGCATGTATTAACAAGTGATCATTTTTCTTTGTCGCTAACATGTAAATGATTACATTTTAATTAACAAAACATGTATAAATAAATGATCATTTTTCTACGTTGTTAACATGTAAATGATTTCATTTTGACAAACAAAACATGTATAAATAAATTATCATTTTTCTACGTTGCTAACATGTAATTGATTTCATTTTAATTAACAAAATCTCTTTAATGAATCAATTCTACAATAAAAATATAATCATTATTGTCTAAGTTTTTTATTTAAAACATGATTCCTTTTAATGAATCAAACATAAACCAAAAATGTTATTCCTAATGTATAAACATGTTATTTAAAACATGTTTCTTTTTAATGAATTTAACATACACTAAAAATGTTATTTTTAATGTATAAACATTTTATTTAAAACATGTTACCTTTTTAACGAATCTAACATGCACTAAAAATGTTATTTTTAATGTATAAACATTTTATTTAAAACATGTCAAATTTGTGATTCTTAAACAATAAAAATATAATTTTTATTGTATAAACATTTTATTTCTACCATGAAAAATATGTTATTCATATATATAACAAAAAGGTAATTTTTGTTGTACAAACAATTTATTTCCAACATGAAAAATTTGTGATTCATATATATACAATAAAAAGGTATTCAACACGACAAATATGTGATTCATATATATGCAATAAAAAGGTAATTTTTATTGTATAAACAATTTGTTTCAAATTTGACAACTATGTGTCTTATATATAAAATAAAAAGGTACTTTTTATTGTATAAACAATCTATGACAAATTTTGCTACATAATTCAATCCAACAGATCATCGCAACAAAAATCAATCAATTCTAATCTCATACAAGGCACATATGAATTTTATCAGAGTGTATATATATATATATATAAATTTCGAATTGCAATCACAATTAAATTTAATTTTAAATTAGAGATCTCACATTGATTTTGAATTCTTCAAATATTGTAGATCGCTCTAAAGTTTCTCCGGTCACTTCTAAAATGTAGTAGACACTGCCACAATCCCAATGGTCCCTGTTTCATGTGATTCCGACATCATATGAACAAGTTATGATTTTAATCGTGTTAATAATATTTTAAATTTAATTAATAAAATAAATAAATAAGAAAAAAAGGATTACCTTCTTCTTCCTGTTATAAGGCCGATGCCTTCTTCTGTTTGTTCAAACTTAGGGTTCAACCTTTCACGATATCCATGAGGTAGGACGACGATCAGAACGCACCACGTCGGAGGGGGGAGAGCGGCGCACAGGGTGGACCCCATGGCGGCAAACTCGTTTGTCTTAAGGAGGGGGGTGGCACTGTATGCGGCAGTGGTTTGAGTGTCCAAATCGAGCAGAATACAAACCTCTAGACGATCTCACCGTACGGATGTGAAGAGCAAGAACAGGTCAACTATATTGCCTTAAGGATGGAATGATTTCATTGCAAGGATTAAAAGAATTTGAGGAGGGAAGATCGGAGGTTCTATGGCGTTGTTCATTAAAGGGGCGGCGGCTATAGATGAGATTAGGGTTTCATAATATTAGGGTATTTATAATATTATATTATTTAGTTTTTAACACTAAAAGGCCCGTTAATTCATACTAACTCCAAATCAAGCCCAACGACTATCGCCCTTAGCCAAATACCCCCATTCCAGACACAATGGACTATGTTTCTTAAGCCCATTTGACTGTTTCTACATGTTTTTCTTCAAATTAAAATATAAAACATTTAATATTAAATTTAAACGTACTTTTTAATTTACCGGGGCTACATATTGACTCCAAAAATTCCCGAAAAATAAATCTAGCTATGTTTTGACGATACGGTCATAACAAAATTAATTCATCGAATTTGGAGACCGTTTGAAAAATGGCCTTTTTAATGGTCGATCCAATTCAACAGAAATTAGAAACGGGTTTTAATTTACCACGCTCACAAATTAATTCCAAAAATTATGGAAATTTAAACCTGGCAATAATTTGACATTCCAGATCCAACAAAAGTGGTTTCATCGAAAATGGAGGTCGTTTGTAAAATGGCTATTTTTAATAGCTTTGTTATTATTTTAAAAATGGAATTTTTAAATTCTGGCACATTTTCCGTTAAGATTTGTTAAAATAAAATTTTTAAATTGGTTCTGATTTTCCGAGTTGTTACAATCTCCCCCACTTAAAAACTTTTCGTCCCCGAAAAGGAAACAATAGTAAAATAGGAAACAAAACGGAAAATGCAAAATATTGTAAATGTACCCCAACACAAGAGCTAATCGGAGATGTCTACTCTGCACTTGGGATAAGCTTGTTTAGTGTTATCCTCGGTCTCCCATGTACAGTCTCTAGGATCTCCGCTCCACTGCACTTTGACTAAATGGATCCTCTTGTTTCTCAGAACTGTGGTTTCTTTGCCAATGATTTTCGCTGGCTCTCTTCTCACTGTGCTAAACTTGGAGTAATCTCCAAATTTTGTTGTGCTCCTTCCTCCACAATCAAGTCTGGATCGTGTACATGCTTTCGAAGTTGAGACATATGAAATACATCATGTACCCCTGGCAACCAGTCAGACAATTGAACCCTATAAGCAAGAGTTCCAATTCTTTCGAGTATAGAGAATGGACCAATGAATCTAGGGGCCAACTTTCCTGTCTTCCCAAAACGGACTACTCCTCTCAATGGGAAACTCTCAAGTATACATAATCACCAACAACAAATGCTAAATTTCTTCTCCTCGAATCTGCATAACTCTTCTGTCGGCTCTAAGCAGTTTGCAGTCGCTTCTTAATGAAATCGACTTTATTCGAAGCTTCTCAAATCATATCAGGATCCAATACTAGCCGATTGCCTGGTTCTACCCAACATGCGGGAGATCTACATGGTCTGCCATACAATGCTTCGAATTGCGACATTTGTAAGCTTGCTTGGTAACTATTATTATATGAAAAATCAACCAAATGCAAGTGATCTTCCCACGATGTAACGACCCAACTTTCGAACACATCGGAAGTCGTGCCATTAATAAGAATAAGAATAGATAGAAAATTAAATCACAGAAAAACATCAGAATCTCACAGCGGAATTTTTACAAAAGAAAATACTTCATAATATTACACGGCGGAATATATTACAACAGAGCATAATATATCTAGTGATACAAGCCATTTCGTGGTACAACTTTAATTATACATATCACTGATGATCAACTGACAGACTTATAATTATACTAGACAAGATAGGTAGATCAGCATACAGGACATCTCCATCCAGCTTCACAAGTTTCATCAAATCCAGATTCACTTGTCTATTCATAACAAGTGTTATGAATACCTAAGAGTTTAAGGGAAACCCAGAAAAATAAACTCCGGGTCAGTCAGGGGATTGGTATGAGTCAACAGTTTAAAACAAATAAAAATATCTCATAAGACCACGCCGTAAATATGGAATGGATTTTTACCTTATGAGATCAAAACACTTTGTATACTTGAAATCAAATATTATCATAGTGTCTAGGTATTTCACATATAATTTAGAATCTAGAAGAATGCTTGCATCTCACATTCTCCTATATAGCATACAATAAAAACCGCTTGGCGCTTATGGAAATTGGATTCCCAACTATGACAAGGTATGGGACCACCTCCCGATGATGTATCTCTAGAGGCCAATACACCTGGGTTCAACAAGAAAGTCTTGCAACCCGGCCCTCACATGACCGACCACTCATTTCTCTTGAGTGTATCGAGTGTATATCACCAATGGTTATGTACGACAACCATTCCCGAATGGGTAGAATCGATAGATTAAGAAACAAAAGAATTTTCTCTAGATAGGTAATGCTACACCCTGATGGGAGCGACCCCACATAGCCATGCTGCCTGCCCGATTTTTGTCATTTCCTGGGTGTGAGGCTTGAGGCTACGTTATCTTCTAGAACACCTGTCCACCATTAACTTTGAATGCCACATCATCAAATCCGTGATCACATATTGATTATACAAATACACACTGGGTGTAAAATAAAGAGAAGTTAACTTCTCCCCACCAACTTGGTATATTCGTAATTATCAACGGGCGTGAACGTTGGAAATACTCTGTTAGACATTCGTCCATACAAGTTGTCCTGGGACTGGATAAACCGAAGGCACCATTCAAAAATAGCTCTTGTACATCACGAACTTCAATTTTCAAAATCCCTGACGCGCGGCGTATAATCAAATCAAAGTGAAATATTTATTTCGGCCTCTTTGAAATGATTAACAAACATTTTTCTTTTTAAATTATAAATCTAACAAGATTATAATATAATATGCATATATAATTCCAGTCAAACTATGCAGTATAAGATCATCTGGTCTCTATCTGGTTATTTTGATCATCTTTTCAAAACGGCCAATTTTAGTGTGTGCGTCGCACACGGTTTTTCTTTCCGTTTTGTTCGTCACCTTTAAAATGAATTCTTACTTTAATTTTTCTCTAGAAAAATATTTCT
Organism: Allium sativum; assembly: GCA_030737875.1. Lineage (NCBI taxonomy): Eukaryota > Viridiplantae > Streptophyta > Magnoliopsida > Asparagales > Amaryllidaceae > Allium > Allium sativum. The sequence continues at coordinate 25,919 of JASFAX010001732.1, read as the reverse complement.
TATCATTTTTCCTTAAGCCGGTCACTCATAAATGACTTAAATTATGATTTAATCATTTATTTTACAATTTTCACACTAGGTATTTCTCGTCAAATTTTCCCTTTGATCCTTCATTCTTGATTTACTTATTCTTCTTCCATACTGATAAAGTTTCTTCTTTTTATTTATCAGTCTAAACATGATTAAAAACATTATTCACAGTTCTTGTCTTTAAAAAGTACAGAACTGTTCATGTTCAGTTTCTTATATCATATATTTTAGATTTCTGATAAAAACTGACAAATTTTAGCGTATGTGTCACATACGGTTTTCTACCTTGTTTTGCTCAAAATCTAAAATATCACATCAGAAAATAAATTGTAATTTAAATTATAAAATAAATTTATAATTTCATAAAATATAGTCCTTGTGTTGACTTCTCGTCCTCTGTCAAAACCATACTCGATCTTCCACATTTGATCGACTTCTTTCGACTTTACAGTTTAAATATTCCATTAGAAAATCAATTCTAATTCTCCTTTACAAATTAAATTTATAATTAAATTTAAAGTTACAGTTTCTGTATTTATTTTTCAGTTTCTGACAAAACTGCGTTCTAATCCTGATTCACTCTTCTTCATTTACTGGCTAATTAAATAAAAATTCTATTTTTATTTAAATATTTACTTTTCCTATTTTATTAAATCATTATTTAATTTAAAAACTAATTTAAATTAAAATTTTATTTAAAAATCTTTGTTTAAAAGTTAAAAATAGTAAAGTACCATATTGGGTAAAGTACTACATTGAAAACACAGGCGCGCCCCTTGCTAAATCATCCGTAACACCATATTTTTAGCTTGCCTGATCACCTTGCTATTTTGCCAAAGTACCATATTGTAATTCCGTGTAATTCCCCTTGCACGCGAAATCCATCCCTTCGTCAACATTGCACACACAGCACAGTACATGTGCATGTGCACACTCAGCCTGGCCACAATCCACCACTTCCGACTGCTCAGGCAAGTCGCCTTCCACCTCCAGACCTCCCACCAACCTCAGGTCCGATCATCAGCACCTACACCGTGATTTCACCGTGCAACTTCATTTCCAGCAAAACGGTGTCATCGTGGAAAATGGCTGCTGCGCCTCGTCAGGACCACGAGCCACCACCACCTCGCTGCCACACCATCACCAAACCACGACGCTTCTATCCCTCTGACCGCACTTCCCTAATCCCCCAGGCGAAGAGCAGTCACCATGTTTTCAAACCGAACCCAAATACCTCAATAAACCCTATTTCCACTAATTTCTCCAAATCAAAACATTTAAAATTAAGCTAGCATTTTTCCTTGATTGCCTGATCCCAGATGAAGCTCCACCATAATCCACGTGGCCTCCCAGGATTTAGATGATCGGAATTTTCCCAAAACCCCAATGCTGATCATCTTCGAATTCCTGATTATATATGCCATTAAAAATCACGTGACCACTTTCAAATATCATTATTTTCTTTAGGGATTCCATCCATGTATTCAAATCTAGTTTATACGAGATTTGGGATTTTAGTTAACCAGAGAGCTTCCTGTTGCTTTCTGGTTTTAAGTAACAGGATGTTTTTAAAGTGTTTGTACTTTCTCTTTTGTTTGTAAATGGTTTGATTATGTTATAATGGTATGATCCTATCCTGACATTACCCTGAACCCATCTACTTTGGTGTATTAATCAATTATCATAAGTTTTTGAATGGTTTTAAAACTGGAACAATACAACAGGTTTTGCTACCTTTCAGTATGAGTGTCTTAAGAAAAATGAAAACAAATTAAACAAAGTGCCTACCTTAGTTTTGTTTAACCGCAGGAGGTGATTCAACCGAAGTTTGCTCTCAACAAAACAAACAACAAATATCTAGACCAACTCGACAGTTCAAAAACAGAAATCAAGAATTTTTAAACAGAAATTTGAAACAGTTTTACTCACTTCTGTTTTTATTCGCAGAAATTGTTTTAAGTGTTGACATTTGTTTTATATCAACAACAAATCCATATAAAACTGTTATAGATGATATACTACATACCCGAACATATGTACAAGCTTAACCATTAGCAACCATTCAATAGAAATTACAGTAAAGATTGAACAAAGAGTAATAGTTGAGTTTACTCACTTTAGAAAGCTTGGGACCCTTAGGCTTTACTCCTCTTTACTAATCAAATATAAGTTCTGGTATGGTGTGAGTAAGTGTGTGTGTGCTCATGTCTTTATATAGTGGTAGGGAGTCCTTACAATATGTTGAAAAAAATCAGTTTTAAGATTTTGAAAAGTGACAATTGATGGACAAAATAGAAAATCTCTTTTCTCTTGCCAAATCACAACACCACTCCGAAGTTCACATGGCTTAGCTCAGCCAATCTTCACTCTAAAACCCCTATGCACATGGCCTCTTTTCCCTATAGGTTTCTATGATATATCACCAATAAATGCTAGGTACAACATGATCTTCCACAATCTTTTTTTCTTGGTTTTCAAACAAATTATAGTATCCCCTTTAGCATCAAATAGGCTCAGTTTTGCAAAGGGTTTTCAAATCAAAATCTAACATGATAATTTGATTTAACATGAACGCATAAACTATATTTACTTGCCTTGCAATGTTAGCAAAAATCTGAAAAACTCTTTAACCAAAAAGGATCTTGGCATGTGATGATTTAACATAGAAATGTCTTAGAAAATCTATGTGTCTGTATGCATCTAGTGTAGGTAAAATAATAGTATCTATGCAAGATTTTAGCAAGATCTTCATGCATATGTCTTTTTACAAAACAAACATGATTTAAAAATGCAAAAGAGGTGACAAATTTTAGAAAATTCATGAGAAAAGAAATGATTTAAAACTGAAAATACAAGATACAAAAAAGATTTTCCATGTGCTCTTATCCCTCTAAGTCCTCTCTTATTAGTTTAATACTAGTGTAGGTATTATCTTTAAGTGTATATATACTTATATGAAACCATGTTTGCAAAGAGAAATGGTATTAACGTGGTTTGTTTATATATATGCAAATTTAAATTTGTTTAATACTTGCTTTTGAACAAAAAGATTTTGGCATGTTTTAAATTCAAGAGTTAAGTATTTTTAAAACAAGGATTTACCAAAAACTTAATTTCTTAACCCTTTGAAAAAAATGAACACAACATGTATAATAAAAATGGCACCACAAAGACATGCTATATAAAAGTGTTATGCTCAAACATGTGTAAAAATCAATTTTAAACAATCGCTGTCAAATACTTGCTATCATACAAGATGTGTAAAAATGTGTTTTTTGTAAATGTTGTGCTATACACCTGTGTAAATGCTATTATGCACAAATTAACATGTTTTTAAATATAAAGTCTGAATCTTAAATCGTATTTGAAAAAACGTACTTACGATCAATCAGTATCTGTGTCAGTGATCAGTGAAAATACCGGGTCATTACATTCTACCCCATTATAAAAATTTCGTCCCCGAAATTTTTAACCGGTAGATTAGAGTTATCGACTTATATATAAATAATTAACACACATCAGAAATATCCTATTCAAAACCAAAAATATCTGTTGGAATTCCCTTTTTAACTCATCGGTCCATTTACCTAACTCTGTTAAGTATTTCCCAAAATCTTCATTCACATACTTAACGATCTCCATTTCAGGACTCACAGATATGAATTAATTTCATAAATCGTCCAGTTCACTTCCCTTGAGTTTATACCCAATGAATACTTAGGTCCAGCCTTAATTTCAGGAAATCCAAATTTTAAATTCAATTTAGAATTCTATCCCGATTTTCCGGTATCAATGTGATTGGATATTATTCTAATTTAATCCAACCATATTTAATTTATCTCCAGGCTGAACTTAGTTAATTAACTCCTTTAACAAGAAAAGAGTAAGGTACCTTATGAAGCTCCTTCCATTCTCACATCCTCAAAAGTTGATGACTTATCCATTAAAGCGTAGACCTTTGATTGTTGTGCCTTCATAAGTGGACAGTCTTTAACCAAGTGTCCAGGCTGATGACAGTTATAGCATGAAAACTTCTGAGAAATAACATCACTTGTTCCCTTTGGTTGAGGTTGCTCCGGTTCCTAAGTTTGTTGTGGCTTTTCCACTACTGGCTTTGTACAAAGCCTAGCAATGTGTCCCTTCTCCTTGCAGTTATGGCATTTCGTATCTTTATAACGCTCTTTGGCTTTCTCCCCCATCTTTGGTATTCCCTTGTTGTTCCAGTTCGGTTTAAATTTTCTTTTGTTGCAATTCTCGCCACTGGGTTCTCCTGTTTGCTGTTTTGTATCTGGCTTCTTTCCCTCTAGTGCCTCATAACGAACTGCCATATCCACCAGATCGACAAATGGAATCTTGAGATGTCCAATTATCTGAACTTGCAGGCTATCCTTCAATCCTGCTATGAACATTTCATTCTTCCTAAGTGGGGTATTGATCAGTTCCGGCCCGAAACAAGAAAGCGAATTAAACTAGTTCTCGTATTCGGATAATTCAATGTTCCCTTGCTTGAGATCAATGAAATCCCGATACATTCTAGTCTTCCCTGCAGCAGGTAGGAATTATGCTTCGAAAGCTTCTTTGAATTTTTCCCAAGTGAAATCTTCCTCAGGAACATTCGTGGTCTGAGCATCCCACCAAATAGTTGCAGCTTCTTGAAGTTGCCATGATGTCAAGAGACGTTTCTGTTCATCATTCAGTTTCAGTCCCTTGAAAATCCTTTCACAGGACCTCAACCATGCTTGGACTTCAATGAAAGATTCCGTCTCTTTGAAAATATTTCCTCCTAGAGTTGTATTTTCTTTACAAATAGTTGAAAAGCCCTTGTCCTGTTGGACTGGTGCAACTTCCTCTACTGTTTCCCCTTGGTCTTGGGATCCAGTACTACGATCAGTAATAGTGGAATACCCCCTAGCTCGACCTCTTCGTCCTCGGCTACTCATTTTGATCACCTGAATATAACAGGTTGTCAATTGAGACTTGATGGGATATAACTATCTTAGGTATACCATCCAAGTTGATTTAAATTCATTTTAAATTTTATATAAAAATACGCTTTCTCACACTCACCCAAAGCCTAGGTAATCAGTAACCTAAGCTCTAATACCAACTGTAACGACCCAACTTTCGAACACATCGGAAGTCGTGCCATTAATAAGAATAAGAATAGATAGAAGATAAAATCACAGAAAAACATCAGAATCTCACAGTGGGATTTTTACAAAAGATAATACTTCATAATATTACACAACGGAATATATTACATCAGAGCATAATATATCTAGTGATACAAGCCATTTCGTGGTACAACTTTAATTATACATATCACTGATGATCAACTGACAGGCTTATAATTATACAGTAGACAAGTTAGGTAGATCAGCATACAAAACATCTCCATCCAGCTTCACAAGTTTCATCAAATCCTGATTCACTTGTCTATTCATAACAAGTGTTATGAATACCCAAGAGTTTAAGGGAAACACAAAAAAATAAACTCCGGGTCAGTCAAGGGACTGGTATAAGTCAACAGTTTAAAACAAATAAAAATATCTCATAAGACAACGCCATAAATACGGAACACGTTTTTTCCTTATGAGATCAAAACACTTTGTATACTTGAAATCAGATATTATCATAGTGTCTAGGTATTTCACAAATAATTTAGAATCTAGAAGAATGCTTGCATCTCACATTCTTCTATATAGTATACAAATAAAAACCGCTTGGCGCTTATGGAAATTGGATTCCCAACTACGACAAGGTATGGGACCATCTCCCGATGATTTATCTCTAGAGGCCAATACACCTGGGTTCAACAAGAACATCTTACAACCCGACCCTCACATGACCGACCATTCATTTCTCTTGAGTGTATCGAGTGTATATCACCAATGGTTGTGTACAGCAAACATTCCTTAATGGGCAGAATTGATAGATTAAGAAACAAAAGGATTTTCTCTAGATAGGTGATGCTACACCCTAATGGGAGCGACCCACATAGCTATGTTGCCTGCCCGATTTTTGCCATTTCCTGGGTGTGAGGCTTGAGGCTACGTTATCTTCTAGAACACTGTCCACCATTCACTTTGAATGCCACATCGTCAAATCCGTGATCACATATTGATTATACAAATACACACTGGGTGTAAAATAAAGAGAAGTTACCTTCTCCCCACCAACTTGGTATATTCATAATTATCAACGGGCATGACCATTGGAAATACTCTGTCATACATTCGTCCATACAAGTTGTCCTGGGACTGGACAAACCGAAGGCACCATTCAAAAATAGCCCTTGTATATCGCCGTCTTCAATTTTCAAAATCTCTGACGTGCGGTGTATAATCAAATCAAAGTGAAATATTTATTTCGGCCTCTTTGAAATGATTAACAAACATTTTTCTTTTTAAATTATAAATCTAACAAGATTGTAATCTAATCTGCATATATAATTCCAGTCAAACTAAGCAGTATAAGATCATCTCGTCTCTATCTGGTTATTTTGATCATCTTTTCAAAACGACCAATTTTAGTGTGTGCGTCGCACACAGTTTTTCTTTCTGTTTTGTTCGTTACCTTTAAAATGAATTCTTACTTTAATTTTTCTCTAGAAAAATATTTCTTATCATTTTTCCTTAAGCTGGTCACTCTTAAATGACTTAAATTATGATTTAATCGTTTATTTTACAATTTTCACACTAGGTATTTCTCGTCAAATTTTCCCTTTGATCCTTCATTCTTGATTTACTTATTCTTCTTCTATACTGATAAAGTTCCTTCTTTTTATTTATCAGTCTAAACACGATTAAAAACATTATTCATAGTTCTTGTCTTTAAAAAGTACAGAACTGTTCATGATCAATTTTTATATCGAATATTTTAGATATCAGATATAAACTGACAAATTTTAGCGTATGTGTTGCATATGTTTTTTACCTTGTTCAGCTCAAAATCTAAAATATCTCATCAGAAAATAAATTCTAATTTAAATTATAAAATAAATTTATAATTTCATAAAATATAGTCCTGGTGTTGACTTCTCGCCCTCTGTCAAAACCATACTCGATCTTCTACACTTGATCGGCTTCTTTCGACTTTACAGTTTAAATATTCCATTAGAAAATCATTTCTAATTCTCCTTTATAAATTAAATTTATAATTTAACATAAAGTTACAGTTTCTGTATTTATTTTTCAGTTTCTGACAAAACTGCGTTCTAATCCTGATTCACTTCTTCTTCATTTACTAGCTAATTAAATAAAAATTCTATTTTTATTTAAATATTTATTTTTCCTATTTTATTGAATCATTATTTAATTTAAAAACTAATTTAAATTCAAAATTTATATAAAAATCTTTGTTTAAAAGTTAAAAATAGTAAAGTACCACATTGGGTAAAGTACCACCTTGAAAACACAGGCGCGCCCCTTGCTAAATCACCCGAAACACCATATTTTTAGCTTGCCCGATCACCTTGCTATTTTTCCAAAGTACCATATTGCAATTCCATGTAATTCCCCTTGCACTCGACATCCATCCCTTCATCAACATTGCACACGTAGCACTGTACACATGCACGTGCACACTCAGCCTGGCCATAATCCACCACCTCCGACTGGTCAGGCAAGTTGCCTTCCACCTCCAGACCTCGCCACCAACCTCTGGTCCGATCATCAGCACCTACACCGTGATTTCACTATGCAACTACATTTCCAGCAAAATGGTGTCATCGGGGAAAATGGCAGCTGGGGCTCGTTAGGACCACGAGTCACCACCACCTCGTTGCCACACCATCACCAGATCAAAACGCTTCTATCCCCCCCTCGACCACACTTCCCTAACCCCTCAGGCGAAGAGCAGTCACCACGTTTTCAAACCGAACCGAAATACCCCAATAAACCCTATTTCCACTAATTTCTCAAAATCAAAACATTTAAAAATTAAGCTAGCATTTTTCCCTGATTGCCTGATCCCAGATGAAGCTCCACCATCATCCACGTGGCCTTCCAGGATTTAGATGATCGGAATTTTCCGAAAACCCCAATCCTGATCATCTTCGAATTCCTGATTATATATGCCATTAAAAATCACGAGACCACTTTCAAAAATCATTATTTTCTTTACGGATTCCATCCATGTATTCAAATCTAGTTTATACGAGATTTGGGATTTTAGTTAACCAGAGAGCTTCCTGTTGCTTTCTGGTTTTAAGTAACAGGATGTTTTTAAAGTGTTTTTACTTTCTCTTTTGTTTGTAAATGGTTTGATTGTGTTATTGTGGTATGATCCTATCCTGACATTACCCTGAACCCATCTACTTTGGTGCATTAATAAATGATCATATGTTTCTAAATGATTTTAAAAATGGAACAATACAACAGGTTTTGCTACCTTTCAGTATGAGTGTCCTAAGCAAAATTAAAACAAATCAAACAAAGTGTCTACCTTAGTTTTGTTTAAGCACGGGAGGCGATTCAACCCAAGTTTGCTCTCAACAAAACAAACAACAAATATCTAGACCAACTCGACAGTTCAAAAACAGAAATCAGGAATTTTTAAACAGAAATTTGAACAGTCTTACTCACTTCTGTTTTTATTCACAGAAATTGTTTTAAGTGTTGACATTTGTTTTATATCAACAACAAATCCATATACAACTGTTATAGATGATATACTACATACCCGAACATATGCACAAGCTTAACCATTAGCAACCATTCAATAGAAATTACAGTAAAGATTGAACAAAGAGTAATAGTTGAGTTTACTCACTTTAGAAAGCTTGATACCCTTAGGCTTTACTCCTCTTTACTGATCAAATATAAGTGTTGGTATGGTGTGAGTATGTGTGTGTGTGCTCAGGTCTTTATATAGTGGTAGGGAGTCCTTAAAATATGTTGAAAAAATCAGTATTAAGATTTTGAAAAGTGACAATTGATGGACAAAACAGAAAATCTCTTTTCTTTTGCCAAATCACAACACCACTCCCAAGTTCACATGGCTTAGCTCAGCCAATCTTCACTCTAAAACCCCTATGCACATGGCCTCTTTTCCCTATAGGTTTCTATGATATATCACCCATAAATGCTAGGTACAACATGATCTTTCACAATCTTTTTTTCTTGGTTTTCAAACAAATTATAGTATCCCCTTTTAGCATCAAATAGGCTCAGTTTTGCAAAGCGTTTTCAAATCAAAATCTTACATGATAATTTGATTTAACATGAACACATAAACTATATTTACTTTCCTTGCAAGGTTAGCAAAAATCTGAAAAACTCTTGCACCAAAAAGGATCTTGGCATGTGAAGATTTAACATAGAAATGTCTTAGAAAATCTATGTGTTTATATGCTTCTGGTGTAGTAAAATAATAATATCTATGCAAGATTTTAGCAAGATCTTCATGCATATGTCTTTTTACAAAAGAAACATGATTTGAAAATGCAAAAGACGTGACAAATTTTAGAAATTTCATGAGAAAAGAAATGATTTAAAACTGAAAATACAAGATACAAAAAAGATTTGCCATGTGCTCTTATCCCTCTAAATCCTCTCTTACTAGTTTAGTACTAGTATAGGTATTATCTTTAAGTATATATATACTTATATGAAACCATGTTTGCAAAGAGAAATGGTATTAACATGGTTTGTTTATATATATGCAAACTTAAATTTGTTTAATACTTGCTTTTGAACAAAAAGGTTTTGGCATATTTTAAATTCAAGAGTTAAGTGTTTTTAAAACAAGGATTTACCAAAAACTCAATTTCTTAACCTTTTGAAAAAAAATGAACACAACATGTATAATAAAATGGCATCACAAAGACATGCTATATAAAAGTGTTATTCTCAAACATGTGTAAAAATCAATTTTAAACAATCGCTATCAAATACATGCTATCATACAGGATGTGTAAAAATGTGTTTTTTGTAAGTGTTGTGCTATACACCTGTGTAAATGCCATTATACACAAATTAACATGTTTTTAAATATAATGTCTGAATCTTAAGTCGTATTTGAAAATATGTACATACGATCAATCAATATCTGTGTCAGTGATCAGTGAAAATACCGGGTCATTACACACGATCTGGAAAAATCAAGAATACATGCCCACAACAAGTCTTCTAGTATATGATTCACCCTCTCAGTCTGGCCATCTGTTTGAGAATGATATGCGATACTCAGATTTAACTTTGTCCGCAACTCCTCTTGAAATTCTTCCTAGAATTTACTAGCGAATATCGGATCACGATCATTAACAATACAACTAGGAACTCCATGTAGCCTAACAATTTCTCTGAAATAAATCTGCGCCAGACTTCGAGCGGTTCTAGTAGATCTAACAGGAATAAAATGGGCGGTCTTTGTGAAACGATCTACGATCACCCATATACTGTCATTGCTTTCCTGGTTCGGGGTAAGCCATCAACGAAATCCATGGAGATTTGATCCCACTTCCAATCTGGAATCTCCAATGGTTGAAACAATCCTGCGAGTTTTTGCTGATCGCTTTTGACTTCTTGGCAAGTAGGACACCTGCTAACATATACAAAAATGTCTCTTTTCATAGACCTCCACAAGAACGTGCGCTTGAGATCATGATACATGTTACTCATCCCTGGATGAATACTAAGCTTGGACTTGTGACATTCATCCATTACTTCTCTTCTGAGCTCGGCAGTATTCGGAACACAAATTCGGCCTAATAACCTCAGAACTTCCTTGTTATCAATCTGGAAACTCGAGGGTTCGCCTTCCCTAACTCTTTTACTAATTCTTTGAACAAATTCATCATTCTTCTGAATAGAAGAGATTTCGTTAATCAATGAAGGCGTAATAATGAGATTGGCGATGATTGCATTCTTCCTGCTGAGCGCATCAGCTACAACATTGGCTTTCCCGGGAGTATACAAGATATCCAGATCGTATACCGCAAGAAATTCTAACCAACGCTGTTGCCTCAAATTCAAGTCCCTCTGGGTGAACAGATACTTCAATGATTTATGATCTGTATATAATTCAAACTTCTCACCCAAAAGATAGTGCCTACATATTTTCAAAGCAAAAACGATGGCTAACAACTCAAGATCATGAGTAGGATATCTCTTCTCATGCAGTTTCAACTGACGGCTAGCATAAGCAACTACTTGGCCTCTTTGCATTAATACTGCACCAAAACCTTCAAGATAAGAATTAGTATAGACTGTCAAATCTTGATTTCCATCAATAATGTTCAATACTGGAGCAGTAGTCAACCTTAATTTCAGATCTTGGAAACTGCCTCACATTCAGGCGTCTAATTAAACCTTGTATGCTTCTTGGTAAGCTTCGTTAACGGACAAGATAGCTTCGAAAAATCTTTAACGAATTTTTGATAATAGCCAGCCATTCCTAGAAAACTTTTGACTTCTGTAGGCATGCTAGGCTGCTTCCAATCTCGAATGGCTATGATTTTGCATGGGTCCACTGAAATTCCTTTTTTTGGTACTACATGACCGAGGAACTTTACTTCTTCCTTCCAGAATATGCATTTGGAAAATTTGGCTTTTAAAACATTCTCTCTCGGAATTTCCAAAACTTGTTCCAAATGCTTTGCATGCTCGGCAGTTGACTTAGAGAAGATTAAAATGTCGTAATGAAAACCAACACAAATTTAATCGAGGCATAGCGGAATACTCTGTTCATTGTAAGAAGGAGCGTTACATAAGCCAAACGACATTATTAACCACTCATAGAATAAGTCTGGACCTCTGAAAGCTGTCAAAGGAACACACTCTTCAGCAATACGCAATTAATGGAAACCTGTGGCTAGGTCCACTCTTGAAAACACTTGTGCTCCATTCAAGCGATCTAATAGATCATCAATGTGCAGTAATGGATATTTGTTCTTTAGTATCTGCTTGTTGAGGTCCCGGTAATCCACACACAATCTGAGAGTACCGTCTGATTTTGGGGAAAACACTATTGCTGCACCCAAATTGAAAAGCTAGGCCTGATCAGACCTTTCCATAAAAGTTTTTTGGTTTGATTACTCAATTCCTCTTTCTCTTTCAATGTCATTCTTCGAATAGCGTGCACAACTGACCTTGCATTCGGAACTGAATCGATCCTTAAGTCAATTTCTCTTCGCGGTAAGCTATCAACTTCATAAAACACATCCGCATAATCTTTAACTACAGGAATATTCTCAATAGAAGTAGGAGTAACTTCTAGAGAAGACCACAATTCCTTTCTATCAGTTTCTGAGTCGTGGCATGGTATAGAAATGATATTCCCCAAACTTGTTTTAGCCTTAACAATTCTTTCGGCGCGTAATACTTCAGCCTCATACTTCGTTAGCCAATCCAGCTCAAGAATGATATCAAATTCAGAGAAATTCATGATGATCAAATTGAAAGGAAACCGATAACAAGAGTAAGAGACGGGCACTTTACAATATAAACTGAGAACAAGAGAACCTCCTATAGGATTATGGACACCAATCGATTCTTTAAGATTCTTTAGGGTTAACTTTAACTTTTTAACAGTGTTACTTGAAATGAAACTTCATGATGCACCATTATCAAATAATACTGTAACAGGAATATTTTTAATAGTATAGGTACCTCCCAAAACATCTGGTTTACATGCTCCCTCAGAAGAAGCTAGCACACACGCTCCTTCATACACATGTGCCACTTGGGAACTCTTCAGCAATGGACAATTTGGCTTGATGTGCCCCTTCTTACGACAATTGAAGCACTCTCTCTGATCACGAGAATTTTGATTGGGCCCTGATTCACTGCTCCTTGGCCTCTTTGGGGTTGTGCACTCACTAGAATAATGTCCGAATTTTTAGCAGTTGAAGCACTTGACCTTGGCCTTTTTATTCTCTTAAGGCTTCGCGGCTGCAGTGTTGCTCGCCTTAGGCTTCTCATTAAAATGTTTCCTTTTGTTATTCGCTTAATTTCTCTCATTGTCCTGTTGAGAATTCTTCTTGTCAATCTCCTCGTATCTACAAGCCATTTCAATCACTTTGGCAATTGGGAGTTCAATATGTGTCGTCACCCTGTTGTGGTACTTTCTTGAGAAGCCGTTTATGAATCTCTTGTTCTTCTGGAGTGGGTCCTGAATCAATTCAGGTGCATATCGGAAGAGCTCTTCAAACCTTCTCACATACTCATTAATAGTTCAATCCCCTTGTTGGAGATTAGCAAATTCATCATGCAAACGCTTGACTTCTTGTCGAGGGATGAACTTCTCATTAAAGAGCTCTTTGAACTTCACCCAAGACATGTCAACATCAATATCGCTGTCTCCCACCATATTAAAGCCTCATCCTTTAGCAGCCAAGATGCCATGAATATCTTCCGATGGTCCTCTAACTCCAAGCCCGCGAAGATCTTTTCCCATGTCTTTAGCCAAGCCTGATACTCAGTCACTGTCTTACGGCCAGTGAATGGCACGCCTTCCAAATTCTTGAATTTCTTAGACACTTTATCCAGATCAAAAGGTTACGTAGGTGGTGGTGGTGGCATTACAACCTCTAGATTAGGTTAATTCTGAGCAGCGGAGATTTCACCCTTTCCTTGGCCTCTGCCTGCTCCACCTCTACCTCTAGCTCTAGCTCTCGTACTCATCTCGGTCAGTATTGTACCATCAAGGAAAGAGTAAGAACAACAGAAATGATAATTTTTAAGGGATGGTAAAAGTAGAAGGACATATGGAAAAATGATGATGTAATGACTGATTATTATGTACCATTTTGCTGTGCTCAATTTAGGACATTATTAATCCTATCTCTAATGAGCTACTCGCCTTAGAATACTGCTGATTCTATTTTGACAAATTGTTTTAAATATGTTATACTCCGGAGCTAAGATTAGCCATTAGTCCTGATACCAACTATGATAACCCTAAAACCACGTACCATGAAAGCAAGGATAATCATTAGAATATAACACATTTAACACATCAGCAGATTACATATAATAGCATAATACATGAAATCATAGAATAATACTCATCATCATAGCAGCGGAATCATAAATATCATCAACATCAGAGTTGCACAAACACAGGATACTACTTAGTACATAAGAGTTTCCAACAAATAGAAAATAAGTTAAAACATCATCAAATACATCATAGACAAAGTGATGTCTAAATGTCTAAAATAGAGATAAGAGATAAAGATAGTCTTCGTCTTCTGCCAAAAGAGCACACCATGCTGCATTGTATATCCCAACCAAAGCCTGTTACCTGTTTACTTGGCTGCCCGGATGAAAATATTGGCACCAAAGTTTGCAAGTGAAAACAAACTATGAGTCAGTCATGGGACTGGTATGAGAAAACTTACTTAACTTATCTAATAATAAGGCTAATCACAGAACCACGCCGCTAAAGCGGAACGGGTTTACTCCATTGGATTGCCAGTGCATAAAATAAGTAAATCTTTTAAACAACGCAATGCATTTTAGAAAAATGAAACCACTATAAGATTCGAGTCCCATCACACGATGCAACGCAAACCAGAGGATAAAGTTTTACCTTATAATGGTCAAACATAATAGATACGTATAAAAAAATAATCATTTGATATTATTATTAGTGTCTAGTCAGTTTAAAACACTTTCAAAGTAAATGTATCAATCCTAGATGGCATAACTACCATATACTATGTCGCTATATATAGGTTTACAATCAAATCTGTAATGTTGTATTGAAAATTGGGTTTCCATCATGAGTCGAGGCTAGGAATCATACTCACCGATTTCGAGACACTCAAGCAAATGCCTTAGGATCCCCCGCAGTGAACCCTGGTTAGCAGCAGGGCCGGTCCACACATAATTTAGTGGATTAGTTTTCTTGAACACACGTTTCCCGGTCCTATTGGACCTATCATTTGGCCAGTAGCGACCAATATATGAGGCGCCTAGCAAACCATCATCCAAATAAGTAAAAAAAAAATCTGGGCTCCATACCGTGACACTGCTTCTAGCTAGAAAGAAATGCATGCACTTCCTGCCTTCCTCATTCTGTTTTTGGCTCATACCGGGATGTAAGGCTCGCGAAATAATGCTATACATAGAGCTATGCTAATTAAAGATGTGCTTTGATCATCAACCACAAGGCTCTGCTTTTCAACAAAAGCCTTGATCATTTGCATCTTAGCATGCCACATTGACAATCCACGTCATGCAACTGATATCTATCAATATGTAACCTCTAAGCTCATACGTCTTAGAGAAGGGTGTTAAGAAAGAGAATAAATTCTTCGCCACCAAATAGATATATATTTAATAGAAATCAACTAACGTAGAACGAAATCCAATGTTAGGCACATATCAATTTACAAGTCCGTTCTAGGTCTGAACGAAACCGGATACACCTTTTTCCTAGTCCTATATTTCCAATACGGAAGAGAGGTTCTCGCATATCTAGACAATCAACAAGTACGTCTAGACAACTACCACTTTAACCCTTTACTGGGAGCTAACCAATGCAGGGCGTCAGTAGTCATCCATTCGATGTGAAGATCATCGGTCTTCAATCACCGTCTTCAATGTCCTCGACTTTAAATCGTCGTATAATTATTTGAAATGAGATTTAACTCGGAATTTTCAAATAATTCTCAAATATATATAATTCAAATCATTTCATATCGTTAATAATATTTTATAACGATTTATCGTTATTTTTATTTATATAAAAATAGCCCATTTAATTCGAACGACGCTTTAGGCCATTACGCGGCCCTGGCGCTATTTTTATCCAAATTTAAATTACACATTTCTCGAAATCTAACCATTGGATCTTAACAAATTAAATATTGTTGGAAAGTTCCTTCCAAAGCGAACCCAACGGTTCCAGTTTTGGGAAAATCCGACGTTCGAACTTTTTGGTATAATCGTTTAAAGTTACAATTCTAATCTAACAAGTTGAAAATGTCATTTCAAATAACATAACATGTTTTACATAAGTTCCTTTTTATTTTAATTTAACATGTTGAAAATGTCATTTCTAATAACATAATATGTTTTACATAAATTCCTTTTTATTTTAATTTAACATGTTGAAAATGTCATTTTTAATACCAAAACATGTTTTACATAAATTCCTTTTTATTCTAATCTAACATGTTGAAAATGTCATTTTTAATAACATAACATGTTTTACATAAATTCCTTTTTATTCTAATTTAACATGTTGAAAATATCATTTCTAATAAGATAACATGTTTTACATAAATTCCTTTTTATTCTAATTTAACATGTTGAAAATGTCATTTCTAAAAACAAAATATGTTTTACATAAATTCCTTTTTATTCTAATCTAACATGTTGAAAATGTCATTTTTAATAACATAACATGCTTTACATAAATCCCTTTTTATTCTAATTTAACATGTTGAAAATGTCATTTTTAATAACATAACATGTTTTACATAAATTCCTTTTTATTCTAATCTAACATGTTGAAAATGTCATTTCTAATAACATAACATGTTTTACATAAATTCCCTTTTATTCTAATCTAACATGTTGAAAATGTCATTTCTAATAACATAACATGTTTAACATAAAATCCTTTTTATTCTAATTTAACATGTTGAAATGTCCTTTTTAAATGATAAAACATGTTTAACATGTTATTCTTTTTATTCTACTTAACATGATGAAAGTTACATTTTAATGGACAAACCATATATTAATATGTAATTATTTTCTACTTCGCTAATATGTAAATGACATTATTCTAATGAATCAATACATATTATTGTTTTTTTCTACTTCGCTAACATGCAAATAATAATGTTTTAATAAACAAAACACGTATTAACAAGTGATCATTTTTCTTTGTCGCTAATATGTAAATGATTACATTTTAATTAACAAAACATGTATAAATAAATGATTATTTTCCTACGTTGCTAACATGTAAATGATTTCATTTTGACAAACAAAACATGTATAAATATGATCATTTTTCTACGTTGTTAACATGTAAATGATTTCATTTTGACAAACAAAACATGTATACATAAATGATCATTTTTCTACGTTGCTAACATGTAAATGATTTCATTTTAATTAACAAAATCCCTTTCATGAATCAATTCTACAATAAAAATATTTTTATTGTCCAATCTTTTTATTTAAACCATGATTCCTTTTAATGAATCAAATACACGCCAAAAATGTTATTCTTATTGTATAAATATTTTATTTAAAACATGTTTCTTTTTAATGAATCTGACATACACCAAAAAAAATTATTTTTATTGTATAAACATTTTATTTAAAATATGTTACCTTTTTAATGAATCTAACATACACTAAAAAATTTATTTTTAATGTATAAACATTTTATTTAAAACATGTCAATTTTGTGGTTCTTGAACAATAAAAATATAATTTTTATTGTATAAACATTTTATTTCCAACATGACAAATATGTGATTCATATATATAATAAAAATGTAATTTTTATTGTATAAACAATTTATTTCCAACATGACAAATATGTGATTCAAATTATACAATAAAAAGGTAATTTTTATTGTATAAACAATTTATTTCCGACATGCCAAATATGTGATTCATATATATACAATAATGTAACGACCCTTCGGATTCGACGCCCGGACTTCGACAATAACACATAAAATCCCGTATTACTTGCCAAAATCAAAGTATTGAAAGCACTAGATAGTTAATGAAAGAAATTAGAGGGTGAGATAAGAGAGAAAGAAATATTAGAATAGAAGAAGAAGAAGAACACAACATCATAATCAAAGTCTCACATTGTAGCGGACAAAATATAATATAGAAATAATCTTTGTTGAGAGCTTGAAAATACTTCCAAAACATCAGAGTACAGCTTACAGCGAACACATCTGGATAGTGATAATAATCTGTCCCCATATACAACACACAGCAGAATAATGTAATATCATATGTCTGAACCCATCCAGCTCGTCTCTGGACTTCGCATCATCTGATAACCTGGACGTGTACAACTCGATCTAACCCAAGCATTACAAATACCGAGTCAGTCTGGTGAACCAGAGTGAGAACAACTCGCAAATTTTTAAGGGAATTATCCAACTTGATTTTAAAGTTCAAAAATATTTTTGAAAGAAAAGGATAATAGTAAGACCATTCCACACATAAACACGAACGGCTTTTACCTTACTATAACCCAAACCAGTTTTGAAATCATATCTTGTCTGATATTATGATAGTGTCTAAATACAAATAAATAGAAATCTAGTGGAACGCTTGCATCTCACGCTCCACATATATAGCATACAATCAAAATCGCGAGCACTTATTGGAGATTGGATTCCGACTATGACAAGGTATGGAACCACCTACCGATAGTGTATCTCTAGAGATGAATACACTGGGTTCAACAAGAACGTCTTGCAACCCGGCCCACACATGACCGACCACTCATTTCGCTTGAGTGTATCGAATGTATATCACCAACGGTTGGGAACAACAACCGTTTCCCGAAAAGGGACAACATTGATAGATTAAAGAAGCAAAAAGGAATTTCTCTAGATAGGTAATTATACACCCTAATGGAAGCGACCCACATAGCCATGCTGCCTGCCCGATTTCTGTCATTTTCCGGTTGTGAAGCTTGAGGTCATAACATATCTTTGGAACACCTATCCATCATTCACTTTGAATGCCACATCGTCAGATCCTCTAGAAATCACTAATTGATTTCCACAAAAATAAATTGGGTTGTTAAGTTAGGAGAAGGTGTCTTCTCCACCGCCACAGAAATACGTTTGAGGAAATCAATGTACGTAATCCTTTTGGAAATACTCTATCAGACATCCATCCATACAAGTTGTCCTGGGACTGGACAAACCGAAGGCACTCTCCTACTACATCCTTGCATAACCCTATGGATCAGTAGCGAGTAGTCCTTGCAATCTGAAAGATCCCAATCACGACTGAACCACTGTCGAAATACCTCTGGCCGCTAAACCAGAGAGATTTGGTAAATAATCCTTTCGCTCATGAAAATCCCCGGTCTTCAATTGCTCTGTCTTCAATCAGTATCTTCTACGGTTTCGTATTCACTGGTTCGGAATGGTTTTCGAATATAAATTCAATCCCGGTCTTTCTGTATCAACAATCTCATTGGCCAGATTTGATAGTCGGTTATTTAACTATCAAATAAACAATCGTTCAATCATGAAAATAAAATGAATTCATTGATTCAGTACTCAACATCATTTCGCCCTTTTTAAATCATAAATAATTAATGAATTATTAAATAAACTTCTAAATCTTATATATATTTTAAAATATGGTATTACTTCTAAGTAATATCCTCAAAAAACCATTCCAAATCTTCATTAGTTGGGAATGACATCTTATAACTATATCAAATTTATTATTTCAAACATTTTTCATAAAATTACTTATTATCTAAACTGCAGAATCGATTTAACTTAACATCGTAAAATAATCGTTATGAAATCTCTCTTTTTGTTTCTGTTATTTGAACACCATAATCGCCACTTATCCTTTTAGAAATAACCCATTCTAAAAGTTATCTCCTTATTTTGAAAATATTGGTATATTTTCACAAATCTTCCTTGTTTATATCAATTTTGGAGATAACATTCCATTTTTTTATATTTGGAATCCCATCATATATATATATATTTCCGAATTCTTTGCATAACGTTACATTATTATTTCTCAAATAAATTACTTTAACATCTCCACCATTTACGACTAGTATCATCCTTCGATAATCCTGAAGTCGTTCAAGCTGGGGTATTTTAATTACCTCTCAGACCTTGATCGACAACATTCTTATCTTAAGATAGGTATCAGTTGTAAACCCAAAACTCATATTCATTTCCAATATCCAAACAAATCCTATTTTAGTTATCTTGATGAAAACTCATATCTCAATTAATATAGCGAATTATAGCTCGCATCTTTATTATTCAACCTGCCTAAGCACTTTAATTCAAATTTGGATTTCTATTCGGTTTCCATTTTGAAAATCTCATTTTCAACTCTCATTGATAGGCAACGTTAATTGAAAATTTAACGTTTTAGCCTCCCGCTCCCTTTTTATAAATCCCGTTTGTACAAACTGAAGTTTTATGTGCAACCCTTTTTATTCTGCTTCCTTTTACTTACTTCCTATATTACGTAAACATTTATTTAAGTGATTACTCTGCTTAAATTCTCCTTTTTATAATTTGTTATAAAAATCTTGGTTTTAAATGAAAAACCCGTTGATCAACTCTTTTCAAAAATCTAATTATATTTCAATATCAACTTGGATCGCTTACTTTAATGATTCTCATTTACGAATTTATCACCTAAATTATTATTCATCAAAATAATAATTTACATCATCTTTAGCTAAGTTGAAATAATTACTTCTTATTTAACCAAAACAAACCATAAACTTCTTTTCAAAATCTTATTAAGGTTGAAGGAATATTCATTAATCTATTTCATTAATTAACACCAAACTAAAATAATCAATGCTAAAACATGATCAACTCATTAGCCAATTCAAATTATTCATTTTTTAAATTAATTAATAACATAATTAATTTAAATAAATTCCATTTAATTGTTTCTTGAAACAATTAATTCAACTCTGAAGTATAGCATTAGTTTCTGCTCGTCTCCTTATAAATCTCATTAACACGTAAGACATTAATTTGTAAACTATCTAAAAATACTTAAAACTTATAAAATAAGTAATAAACGTTAATCTACTTTATTGAAATTTTATTTAAATATATAGATTTAAAAATCTATCTTCGGTTATAACATGAATTTCATAATTTTATTACTGTCGATACAACCGATGGTAAATCAATATTTGTAACACCACTTATTTTTAGGCCAACTGCTGCCAATTACCCAACCAATACTGTTTATTGGTTAACAAAACAATCGTTGAATTTAGATTCAACAAACAATGATCAATCAATCATGCCATCATATCAGTTAAATAGTTCATATAATTGCAATGTGAAAATAAACAATAAATTTGAGTAATCCAGTTGGATCCCTCCAACCTGTTTTCCCTGCATCCAAATACTTTATCTCAACAACAACATATTATTTCCATAAACAAATATATTATTCAACCATCAAATAACCATTCAAACATCCATCAACTAGTTATCAATCAAGGCACATAAATATTTAAACCCAACTTATATAAAATATAAGTGGGATAAAACTAAGTGAGTTGAACTCACCTTGATTTTGGTCGTCGATTAAAATGGTTCTTTTCAGTGGCTTTTAATTTTGTCCAGTCCAACTCCATAATGTTACGTCCGTCGTCGATATGACCTCACTATCTCTTTGTCTACTACGATTATGTGCACGTATGAATGATCACATATTATAATATACTACGACTAAATTTCAAACCAATATTCTTATACTTTTTTTTCTTTGGACGCATCAGTTAATCAGATTGCTTTTCCCTTTATAATATACCTCATATATAGATATTAAGTTATATGCATTATGGCAGGTTTTCTAAGACTTGATTGGTTCGACGCGTTATTTTGTTACCAGCGAATGGGTACTAATCCTGTTAATATGTTCTTATAATATGTAAAGTATGTATTTATCAATTAGTTTGCCAAATAAAAGGGATTCATGAACCATGAACTATGTCTCGTCTATTTACATTTCGATGGGGATTAGGCCACAACATTATTTAGTCGTGTCAGTACAATATAATACTAAACATTATTTAATCTATAATATTTGGTAACACATCTGTCATCTCAAACTAGTAATTGTAGGGTATCCCTGGTTTCTCTTGTTCTCTTGCCAAAGGTTGTTGCATTTAATGTATTTCAATGAGTAATTGTAGGGTATCCGTCATAGATTCTTCTAATTTGATTACCCATGCAAGCGTAGTTCGTTGGAAAGGGCCTTGAGGAGAAGAAGGAAGTAAACGGTGTTGTTTAGTTGTTATTTTATGTGGAGGCCATTGTTATTTTGTTTTATAATTTTATTACTGAGAGAAATGAGTGAGAAGACATGTATTTTTCATGTGGGGAGTTTAAATAAGCATGATAACTAACTTTGGAGGGAATTCAAAATTTGAAATTAGACCGTTATATGTTGACATGGGAGGTTAGGCATGTCGACATGCCTCCTAAAATTTTGAATTTTTTTAATTTTCCTATAATTTATTATATATATACACGCATGCACACACTAATATATCTAGTTATTCAATTTCGGTTAATGAGCAAATTGCTAGTCCTCTTCTTAATTTAGTAAACTTTGCTTCATTCAATGGTTTAATTAAAATATCTGCAATTTGATTTTCTGTTTTAATGAATTCAGGAGAGATATTTTCTTTATTTACATTTTCTCTTAGAAAATGATATCTAACATCGATATGTTTTGTTCTAGCATGATTAGCAAGATTTTTAGATAGATTTATTGCACTTGTATTATCGTAGTAAATAGATGACTTAGTTAGATTTAATCCAAAACCATTTAATGTTTGTTGCGTATGTATTACTTGAGAACAAGCCATAGAAGCAAAGATATATTTTGCTTTAGTTATTGAGAAGAAAACGGTATTTTTCTTTTTTACTAAACCAGGAAGCCAGGGAATTCCCCAGTTACAAGTTCCACTTGTACTTTTTCGATTTGATGTGCAACCTACATAGTCAACATTGCAATATGATATTAAATCAAAGAATCACTCTTTGGATAAAATAAACCAAAATCTTATGTATGTTTAACATATCATAAATATGTTTTACAACCTTTAAGTGAGTTTCCTTACGTTGTGATTGATATCTTGCATCGAGACAGACGTTGTGCATTATATCCAGTCTACTCACAATTATACATAATAAAGAACCCATCATACCCGATATAATTTTTGATTTACATCTTTCGATGAGTCATCTTTACTTAATGCTTCATTGGTTTCTATAGATGTTGGGTTTCCTTAGGTATTAGCCATATTAAATTTATTGATTATGTCTCTAGTGTACTTTTCTTGATCAATAAATATTCCATTATCTAATTGTTTTATTTGTAATCCTAAAATGAGAGTGATTTAAACTGTATGACTCATTTCAAATTCTTTTGTCATGATTTCAAAAAGTTCTTGATTCATTTTATTATATGTTGATCCAGAAATAATATCATCAACATAGATTTGTATTAACTGAAAATCACTATTATTTCTTTTAACAAATAGAGAATTATCTACTTTACAAATTTCAAATTTTGATTGTAACAAATAAGTACCTAGACTATCGTACCATGCTATAAAAGCTTCTTTTAATCAGTATAAGGCTTTATTTAATTTGTAAACATAGTTTGGAAATTTTTCATCTTCAAATAATGGGGGTTGTTAGACATAAACATCTTATTTAACTAATCCATTTAGAAAAGCACTTTTAACATCGATTTGAAATAGTATGGAATTATTATTACTAGCGAAATCAAGTAGAATTCTAATAGCTTCTAATCTTGTTACGAGGAAAAAATTTCATCATAATCTATCCTTTCTTCTTGACAATATCAATGTGCTACTAATTGAGCCTTATTTCTAATGACCTCACCAAGTTCATTAATTTTAGTTTTATAAACCTATTATAGTTTTATTCTCTAATCTAGGAACAAATTCCCATACATCATTACTGGCAAATTGATTCAGTTCCTCTTGCATTGCAATTATCCATGAATCATTTATGCTTCCTTTGGATTTTTAGTTTCAGTAGTTGATATAAAAGCTACGTTAATTATGTTGTTTAATTAGTTTCTAGTCCTAACTACAGATTCAATACCTCTTAATATATTTTCTACAGGATGATCTCTTAGAAAACTAATTCTTTTATTAGGTTGATTAGTTTCATTATTTATTTTGTTTGATTATTATCATTATCGATTTCATCTTCATAATTTTTTTGTTTATATCCTTACAATTTTCATCAAAAGATACATTCATAGTTTCTTCTATAGTATTATTTTCTAAATTGAAAACTCTATTAGCTTTACTTCTTGTGATGTCCCCAATCCCCGATGGTACAGAGGCAAGGGTAATCTTTGGAATATAACACATAAACAAAAAATAGTAGAACAGAAATGATTAAATACCCCGGATAATGTACAATAGAATACACTAGACAAATATAATCATCAGAGTTACACAGTATATAGGATCATACTTAGTACAAAATACAGTTCAGCTATACATAAAATGTCTACAGTGGAAAAGAAAACATAATATGTACAACGGGAGCTGAACAGCATAAAAAGAGATAAATGATAGAATCCATCTTCAGCTCTAGCTATCCAGAGAGAGCCTGCTAAAACCTAAATACAAGGCTACCCATGTAAAAATAGGGGCACCCGAGTTTGCAAGTGAAACAAACTACGAGTCAGTCATGGGACTGTTATGAGAAATCTACTTAACACATTTTCAAATATGGTTAATCACAGGACCACGCCACTTTTCGCGGAACGGGTTTACTCCATTGGATTGCCAGTGCTTTAAAAACAACTAAATCTTTTAAACATCGCAATGCTTTTTATAAAAATGAAGCCATTGTAAGACTCAGTTCCCATCACACAATGCAACACAAACTAGAGGATAGAGTTTTACCTTATAATGACCAAAATATGCTTGATACGAGCAAAACAAATCATTTGATATTATTGCTAGTGTATAAATATTTCAAAAACAGTTTCAATCATAACTATCAATCATAGACGGCATGGGTACCATATATCATGTCGCCATATATATGCAATCAAAACTGCACGATGTCGTATCTGGAAATTGGATTTCCGTCATGAACCAAGGCAAAAGATAGTCCTTACCGAATTCGAGACGCTCTAGCCCATGATCGTCAGGGTCGGTCCACCGATGTGGATCAAAATGCCTGAACACTGCGTTTCCCCGCCCTATGGGGCGTCACTGGTCATATCCGACCACACCATCGGCTCCGAAGAGACCGAAGCAAACCGAGGCCTCGCTTTCCATCATCCACATAAGTAAAATACTCGGGTGTGCAAAACCCAAAGCACCACTCCTATCTAGAAGGAAACGCATGTCCTCCGTGAAGTCCGTCTCCCGTTTCTCGCTCATACCGAGGTGTGAGGCTCGCGAAACAACGCTATACACAAAGCTATGCCACGCAGGCCGTGCTTTGATCATCAACCACAAGACTTTGCTTTTCAACAGAAGCCTTGATCATCTGTCACTTAGGCATGCCACACAGGCAATTCACTCCATGCGACTGATTTCTATCGATATATATAACCTCTGAGCTCGTACGTCTATGAGAAGGGCGTTAAGCAAGAGAGTAAATTGTCCGTCGCCAAACAGATATATATTTAATAAAGATCAATCAGCATAGAAAAAAATCCAATGTGAGACACACAGTCCATTTACACGTTCGTTCTGGGTCTGAACGAAACCGGAGGCACTCAATACCTCGCATACCCGTATAATCAACAAGTACGTCCGGGTGGCTACTACTTCAACCCCTTCAAGGTAGCTACTCCTATCATGAGCATCAGTAGCACCCCTCCATTCGACGTGAAGATCCTCGGTCTTGCGCCGTCTTCATATCTTCGACTTTCACTCGTTGATCAATTATTTGAAATGAGAATATACTCGACCTTTTCAAATAATTCACATATATTTATAATTTCAAATCAATTCATTTCTATGGTTAAATTATTCGATATCACTAGTTCTGTTCTTTAATGTAATTTTCACGCCAAACACATTCAACCATCAAATATCACATAAACCGAGCAAACTCAGTTTATTTCCATTCCATATCGTTTATAATATTTTATCACGATTTATCGCTATTTTTATTTATTTAAAAATAG
>JASFAX010001731.1:42500-45000 GCA_030737875.1 Allium sativum | reverse complement strand
AGAATCCGTTACTTGAACGAAAATAGATCTTGTGGAATCATATTGAATATTTGACAATACATTCCGTACCCTGCTAAAAAACCAATCCTTGTTTACCAACCACACATTGTCTAACCAAATCCAATTCTCTCTCGATACGTTCCTCAAAAAATCCGATTCGTGCTGATTCTTCCCCCAACTAACGAAGAGATCTTGGCGGAATTGCCACATATGAAATTGAGCACAATTTTGCAAAGAAATACCCCACTTGTTTCTCGAGAAGAGATGGGAAACGTGCTCAATATCATTTGATTGAATAGTTGCCTCAGCTCCTTGTTGTTTGAAGAAACCCTCCCCTTCAATTGGTCTTTTTTCACGAAAAGCAGACATGAGATAACAAATCAAGTCTTTCCCTAAGATTTCGAATAGCTGTCCCGAATTCAAGTTGATTATGTTTCGCTTCTTCCTCGGAGAAAGACGATCAAACAATTCCCAATCATGGTCCTTGCGGATCGGATCATCCGTATAGGATAAAAAAAGAAACTCCAGATATTTGCTATCTTTCTCTTTGAATGAGATCTCAATTCCAGCTACGGTTTCATTAGCTATCTTACAACTAGAATCCCTCTTTTTTCCGATCCGGTTCCTCCACCACTGCGAACCCCGGTTCGATTCAGGCATGATACACTTTTTATTTATTGGGAGAACCCAAGTACTCTCTTGCGGATCCATGAAACAACTCTCAGAAATCTTTTTCTCTTTTGGAAGATACAGGAGCGAAACAATCAATCTATTGATATTGGAAGACCAAAAAGATTCTTCCAATGTCTCATTTCTGGGTCCAATGGAATTCATAGGTATAGGAAGAAGCTCCATCAAATAGAGATTTTTTCTTTCGACCATCTTTCGATTGGTAATACGAGATATAAGGACCACTACTACAAGCAGTACTACACCTTTGATCGTGAAATATCGATTGCTTGTTGAACCCTGTGAATCACGTGAAAGTAGGATACTCCAAATTCGGGGGTCAGAGAGTTTCATAAAACGTTCTTGGTGGAAAAAAATGTGAGTGAAAGATCCCACTGAATCGAATTTGATCCATGAATCTAAGAAATAGTGAGAATTCTTGATCTCACTCAATATCTCTCTCAATTCGAAGATCCAGGATTTGAATTGATATCGTTTCATTGATTCCTCCTAAAGATTTTCATTGATTCCTCCTAAAGATTTCATTTCAATTGGAATTTGGTTATTCACGATGTACAATGAGCCCTGTTAAGCATCCATGGCTGAATGGTTAAAGCGCCCAACTCATAATTGGCAAATTCGTAGGTTCAATTCCTGCTGGATGCACGCCAATGGGAACGTTCAATAAGTCTATTGGAATTGGCTCTGTATCAATGGAATCTCAGCATCCATACATAACGAATTGGTATGGTATATTCATACCATACCATATGAACAGTAAGAACTAGAATTCTTATCGATACTGGAACTCATAGGGAAGAAAATGGAGTTATGGATGGAATCAAATATGCAGTATTTACAGAAAAAAGTATTCGGTTATTGGGGAACAATCAATATACTTCTAATGTCGAATCAGGATCAACTAGGACAGAAATAAAGCATTGGGTCGAACTCTTCTTTGGTGTCAAGGTAATAGCTATGAATAGTCATCGACTCCCAGGAAAGGGTAGAAGAATAGGGCCTATTATGGGACATACAATGCATTACAGACGTATGATCATTACGCTTCAACCGGGTTATTCTATTCCACCTCTTATAGAGAAAAGAACTTAAAGCAAAATACTTAATAACACGGCGATACATTTATACAAAACTTCTACCCCGAGCACACGTAATAGAGCCATAGACAGAAAAATGAAATCCAATCCACGAAATAATTTGATCTGTGGACAGCATCATTGTGGTAAAGGTCGTAATGCCAGAGGAATCATTACCGCAAGACATAGAGGGGGAGGTCATAAGCGTCTATACCGTAAAATCGATTTTCGACGGAATGAAAAAGACATATCTGGTAGAATCGTAACCATAGAATATGACCCTAATCGAAATGCATACATTTGTCTCATACATTATGGGGATGGCGAGAAAAGATATATTTTACACCCCAGAGGGACTATAATTGGAGATACCATTATTTCTGGTACAGAAGTCCCTATATCAATGGGAAATGCCCTACCTTTGAGTGCGGTTTGAACTATTGATTTACGTAATTGGAAGTAACCAATTAGGTTTACGATGAAACCTAGAAATCAATCACTGATCCAATTTGAGTACCTCTATGGGATAGACCTCAACAGAAAACTGTTGAGTAACGGCAGCAAGTGATTGAGTTCAGTAGTTCCTCATAGAAAATTATTGACTCTAGAGATATGGTAATATGGAGAAGACAAAATTGTTTGAAGCACGCACAGAACCGGAAGCGCCCCTTGTTTCAAAGAGAGGAGGACGGGTTATTCACATTTAATTTGATGGTCAGAGGCGAATTGAAAGC